>JASDQU010106782.1:100507-113281 GCA_032191745.1 Picea mariana | reverse complement strand
TTTTCATTAATTGATTTTTGTTTAGATAAAAATAATATAAAAAGATTAAAAACACTATTGAATGTATCAAACATATTTGAATATAAAATAGAAGATGTTATGTTGACGGGTAGAAATGACCTCGGTTGGGTTACCTCCGAATTAGACATCACCCACTTTGGGATATTGAACCATTATATGTTTTGGGGATTTATCAATTACAACCTCGTCCACCATTTATGATTTTTTAAACTAAAAAAACAATGACCCATGGATTAGTTCACTGAGAAAAAAAACAAGAATATGAGTAGATGATTGCAAACCCTAAACAATACAACATTAAAACAACCATCTACACTCCTATGCTCATAGATTCAGAAAAACATTTCCACATAACATGAATAAGAAAGAAACAACTACACATAAGAATAGTCTACAATGTGAGATGCATTCTTACAGAACTCTAGTGCTGAGCAAAAGCAACAGAATAGTTGACAACAAATACAAACAACAATTAGAGTTCTCCGGAATATTGTTTTGGCCAAAAGTGGCTTCTCATCATTAAAATTTATAGCAATAGTACATGAAAGCTTCAAGAGCCAAACCCCCCCCTACGTCGAATACCATGACTCTATTTATGAAAATTTCTCATGAGTATTGGCCTTCCAAGTCATATTGACTCTTGGGATACCCTATGACCTTTCAAATTCTTTATGTCATCTTTTTACACAATTTCAAATTATAATTCTATCACTTATGTCATTTTTCCGACTAATAATAAATAATTAGATGTTACTTAGTGAAAATTTACATAGATTTATTACCATATTTTCTTCCCCTTTTTCTTAATATATGTTTCTTTAATTGCTTTTGATAGGTGGCAGTCTAGATTTGCTTCAAGGTGTTGTTCTCTTTCTTGTTTTGTCTTATCCTCTTGATGTAACATACCCAGCCTCCCAACCGAGCCTCGTTACCACCTTGTAACGTTCCCCATTACCAACACTTACAACATGCTTTGACACCACTTTGTAACATACCCAATTTACTGCTGAGTAATTCCACTCCAAAAAATCTATTGTGTTGATTCTACACTATATCGTTTCCCGATACAGTCAGACTTGAAAATCTGCACAGAAAACTTAGGGTAATGTGGATGATCACAAGACGAATCACGCCATACTATTTTTCCTCTTCTGACACTAATTAAACAACGAAATTAACAAAAAATACAATTGCGTGAAGAATCATTCTGAGCACACAAGAACCACTACGTGTGTAACCAATCTGAACAGATGATTACTACTGCGTGCACAACCATTTTGGTGTTGCACGCAGGTTTAGTTCTCCTTGTGCGCATGGATCTACTTCCCTGTGCACACAACGAATCCAGCCTCTTGCGCACATGGATAATTTCCTTGCACACTTGACAATTCTAACCTTGCCTCATAAACTCATGACCATTATTATAGGGTTAACTAACAAGAATATCTAATAATTTTCATACTCTGCATGTACGACAACAAATACTAAATAAAAACATCATGCTTTACATGTGCAAACAAGATTATAAAGAATAATGACAATTGATCGTATATGCAACATCATATGGGAAATAATCCATATCAGACATAGATAATTAAGCACATGGTAAATTAAACAAACTCATAAAGGACACTTATCTTTTATAAAATTCATCAAGTGCGCACAGAGCTCAGACGTTCCTCCTAGCCATAAATTTTGTCGCTCATAAACTTTTAGCAACAAGTCACCCTCGAGTTGGGGCTTAAAATACACGAGGGAAAAATGAATCATAATTCCAGGCTAAGGTCTGATAATCAGGAGAATTTCTTAGTCCAAGGTGCCAACTATTTCAACTAGCCTACAGTCTCTCATTCTCCACATGCATGTCCCACCCTAGGAAGTGTGCCCCTTCTCTGCTCAATAGTCCCTCGCCTGCCCCTCTTCCTTTCTAGGGCTTCAACAACAGGCCGGACAAGAAGTATCAAAGCCCTATAACTACTGCCCAACTCACCAAGGAGAAATTCCTAGCAAATCCTTCACCTAGAGAGAATGCTCACTTGCCTAACAACCTGCCTCTTTAACAACACGTATCTCACATGGAGAGAATGTTCACTGGCATGCCAACCTGCCTCTTCGACAAAAAATCACTCACATGGAGAGAATGCTCATTAGTCTGAAAACTCGCCCATTCAAAAACAAAACCTCTGGTTATTAGATGAAAACCCCTTCCAAGATTTTCTCTACAGGTAAGGTAATGGCAGTTCAAAGTTCAGATAGTCTGTATCATGAGGAAAATGAGTGAATCCCCCCCAAAATACACTAATGCTCAAAAATATACTTGCATGGTCATAATTGAACACTTGTCACCTTCAGAATTAGCTTTAGACACTTGGTGACTCGTTCCCATCGCTCAGGAACTTAGGATAAATAAATATCCATAAATTATACTTTTCAGAAATATTAATAAAATATTCCCTTGGAGTTAATATTCCTTGGCTTAGCCCCTCTTCATAAAATTTTAACCACCCATTTTCCCTTTTTGGTGGAGTTTCCCCCCCTGTCTCTTTTCGTCTGATTGGTTTGCGCACAACGATGTAATTTTATTAATAATTTGAGTGTGATTATATTTTACAAGGATAGGTGCACTGGCCTTTTTGCATCCCATCTCACCAGCCCAATAACCATGTAGGCTCTCCAGCCACAAATACATACATACATACACACACACATATATATAACTTGGTCAGATGTGCACTTCAAGGTAATTCTCACGCACTTAATCGAGTGCACGTGAAACTATGGAATGTGTGCACTCTTCCCTTGATGTGTAATCCACACTCACTTACTCAGGTGCGTGCCACACTGTGGAATGTGCGTGCTCTTCCTTTAGCAAGAAATCCTCGTGCACTACTCAAATGCGCGCAAAACTGAACTAAAACTTGGTTCCAACAAATCACCAGCCTATATGTACATTTACATTTTCATTTACAATTGGGGTTCAGATTAGGGGTATTTTATTCCCTTGACCCTTATTTATGCATTGTCCTCAGTGCATTATAAACATATGTACATGCAAAAACTTAAAAAGTCTTCAAAAAGATGCAGGTACTCTACCCGCATAGCATCCTTTCACTCCCAAGTTGCATCCTCTACTAGCTGCATGGCTCGATTCCAGAGCTGTTTCCTTTTTCAGTCCAATATGCAAACTGATCACACTTGAAAATCGCCTTCTGGCTCCACCTAAATCACATTCCAATCAATGACATGATTAGCATCAGACACATTAAAGATACATGAAACACATTATGAATACACAAGGATGCAGGAAGTGAAAGAATGTATGCGAAAAAACCAATCCTCTCTAGAATTTCAAATGGCCCATAGTAACGTGCTACTAGCTTAGAACAATTTCCCAACTTTAGGGAATCATGTCTTGCTTTTGCTTTCAAGAACACATGGTCACCCACTTTAAAATATCCATGGGTTCTACCTTTATCTGCGCATCTTTTTTTCTTGTCTTGGGCAGCCTTTAAATTTCACCTTATCTTTACCATTTGATCCTCCATTTCCCAGAGAAGATTTGGCCCAACCACTGCCAGGTCTACTGGGTTGTCCCAACTCACTGGTGTGTTGCACTTTCTTCCATAATTTCCTCAAATGGGATCATCTTTAGAGATGCCTGACACCCATTATTATAACCAAAATCAGCCAAGGGTAAATATTTTCCCATTGTGTCGATTTGTCCATCACATAAATTCTTAACATATCTTCAATCACCTGATTTACCCTCTTTGTTTGTCCCTCAGACTCAGGGTGATATGTTGTGCTAAAGTTTAGATTTGTCCCAAATCCTTTGAATATCCCTCTTCCAAAATTCGATGTGAACTTGAGATCTCTTTCAGACACAATTGTCTTAGGTACACCATGCATCCTAGCAATTTATCTCATGTATATATCAACAATTTCGGTGATGAGATAATTATATTGCTATAAACAACCTACATAAAATGTCAACCCAGGAAGGTAGACTTTGAGGCACTGACACCATATGTGCAGAAATGGAGAAATAATATATCTACAGCTGGTTATCAACAACTCATAATAACTTGATACTAACTCTAAAACCTTTTTAATCAACTATGAAAAGATTGTATTATCTTCATAAAAGGAATACTGAATTCATTGCTATGTATGTGCTCTGATGATAGTCCACTTAATGCTTGAATTACTTATCTCTTTCAAGAACATCATACTCAAAATATGGATATTCTACCTTATAGGAAAATGATTGGAAAGTTATACATCTAATCAAATCAAACCATCACTGAACTCTGAACTAAATGTCTTCAAAATATTACTCCTTCATCAACCATACTTCTAAAGAACTATGAAACAACTTAATCCACTGTCATCTAATTTCGATGTGTACATCCCTCTAAAAATTGTTGGAAATAATCAAACTCTTATTCCACACTTTAATCACCAAATAAAACTTGCAACAATACTGAAAATAAATCTACCTCTGTAATTTTAGACTATTTCAACTGTCACACTCACATGGCACCTATTTACTTTTGAAATGAAATCAATCAATTGTTCGGATTCATGAAGATAAACTATTGTTTCACTCAACTACTTATGTATCTTAAAAAAATGAAAGAATAATGACATAACTTCAACTTGCTACCATAAGGAACTTGCAAATATTTAAACTCATACCAAATAAATAAGCTTATGGAAAAACAATTATCATGACCTAAGATGCAAACATACCCAAGCCAGGGGCCCTTCCAGACTCAGGATGTACATAGATCTATGTTACTATCACATCGAACTCATGAAATTTATATTCTATTATATAAAACAATAAACAATATGATGGAGTTTAACAATCAACCAAATCTCTCTCTGTATGTCTATCTATCTATTCCCCTCTATCTATCTATTACATCGTATCCCCTTTTTATAATCCAATTTAAAACAAAGGATCGATCCAGAAATAGATCATCTACCATCTTAGCCGACCTTAGAGCCTCAGTTGGAGTGGCCTGTGGTGATTTTCCACTATCTTCAGCCTCCTTAGTTGATCTTTTTAATTTATGTAGAGGAGTGGCTTGAACCTTTTTAGATTGAAAGGCCAGGGTAAGGTTCAGAGATGAAGGATTCAGCTCGAGTCCAGACCAAAACAAAAATTGACCCCAAGTCTGGTTCTTATTTCATACTTCTCCTTCTACAAGTAATCAAACTATGGTGAAATAGACTGGTACTAGCATCTTTGGGATGAGTTTGAACTCGTGTAGCCATCTTAGTTAGAATTTTCCAAAGATAAAATGGAAGATTCATTCTCTGCGTGCCTTTGAAATGCAAAATAAATCAAAGATGATAAAGAAATGTGACATCATACCTTCCCTCAAAGGTGATACATTGTTGAGTTACAAACAACACATCCCTCCATTCCTCGATAATCCACTCTCTAGGTACAACCTTGCTCAAATCAAGGTTAATATGTCTTGGCAAAAGAAATTCATTCCCATCAAGCCCTTTAATTGGCATATTTTTGAACCATTGTTCCCCATCACAAGGAATGACTATATATTCAACAATAAAACCCTCAGACACTTGTATAACCAATTCTCCCACTCGAGCTTCATGGCCATTAAAGGTTTCTACAAACGCTCTGGTTACATTCACATTGTACCCATTCAATCGCCCATAAAAAGGCATACACCCTGCTTGTTCAATTCACTGTCTACACCCCAGATATCCTTTGAACAACTCATCCACTGTCGGCTCAAACCTGGGTACTTTCGCTCTCGACATGACTATTATTCTTTTCTTCCTTTGTTTCTTGATTAAATTGGCGAAAAGACACAGAAGGACCAAGAAACGGTTGAAACGATGTGAAGATATTAACCCATCTGGTTGTTTGCTAAGTGAAGCAACGAAATATAAGCTCATATATGGATTGATTTGAATCCTTGTAGTGATTCAAATCAATGACAAGTATTTAAATTATGTGAGTAGTCATGTGATGTTTATAAAAAGGATGTGGCATGTGTTATGGAGGAAGCACGATGTCTAGGAGAGAATGGACAGCTAAGTGGATAATCATGGTAAGGGATGAGAAGGTGATCAACTAATCCTTAATCATATTCATCTAATGCTTTAATAAACAATAGAAATCCAATGAACTTACTTTGACTTACCATGAGCGTATCATTGCTACCTTATGTATGGATGCAAAGCGCCATCATATTTTGAGATAGAATTTGTATCATATGATTTTAGTACTAGACTCCCGTGTACAAACTATTAGATGAATAATTATGGTAGTCGACTTGATTCCATGATAATAGTCATTATCAAAACATAAAGTGTTTGTACTGTGATTTCAGGTAACTTTTCCACCACGGGAATTTCCTCCCTTATGATAGGAGTAAGAGAAACAACAATACAGGTCTCAAACTGTGAATTATATCCCAATGGTAAAAACATCCAAATCTCGAAATTTTTTGCAAAGCACATATTTGGTAATAGTTTTTTTTAACCAATTAGAGTCCCTGAAATGTTCTCCCATAGAGAGATCCAATCTCGTGAAATATAGATCTATATTTCCATAACATATGTTTTGAGATCAACATCTGAATATCTTCTCTTTTAGGAGATCAACAGTTAAAGACAAGTGCATAGTGTATTAATAAATATAGAGATCTTCAATTAGAGAATCTCCAATTGGTTAGAAGTCTAGTTCTTATCAGGAGCAGAAGTCTTTGGCTAGCTATATACTCTCATCCTTTTATTGAAAACCAAAATTTTGCTGCATTATTTCCATACTTAACTATCTGCAACATTTCTATTCCCTATCCTACCTACTTAAAAAGAAAATGAATTTCTTTCAAGTATATGTATGTTTCCAATGAAGCCATGTTTGTAGCAGGATTGTAAATAAATTCATGCTCGGGTTTAGAATGAAAAATTTAGCATGTACCTGAACATGAAGAACCAACAGATTATTCTGATGAGATGCTATGATTTGTTGAAGAACGAATCTATTTGTTGTCTTGATTCCTGATTGGAACCATTCTTCAATATAATTGAACTTTGTCAATTCTCTTGTGCAGTCACTTGCATGCTCTGTGAATTTGAAAGAGTCCACTTCTCATGATTCTGAATGTTAACTTGTGGAGCTTCAAAGACTCCTACATTTTCCTGAAGACAACAAGGAGTTAAATATGAAAGAAATTCTATGATTTTAGGTTCCAAAGTTTCTTCATCTAATGGAGTCTCCTAGTTCTTTATTTGTGCTGCATGCTGGCAAGGAAGTTCCAATGGGTTGCTCTCCATATCCTACAAAATATATTGTAGAAACATTCCTTCTTACTCAACAATTCTTTAGACTTATCTTTAATTATTTCTCTGGCTAGTGTTGTTGCTGCTTCTAAAGTAGGGGAATTTTTCTTATTTGACAATACAAATCACACAACTAAAATGAATTCTCGTAGATTACATCAACTGAAAAGAATTCTTGAAAACCACTCCTTTGAAAACTTAATTCACACAACTGAAACTAAAATAAATCCTTGCAAAATTGAATCCAATCACAACTGCAAAACTGAACTTGCACACCTTGCTGAAATGAAATTTGACATTGCTGAAAATAAAGGCACACTTGCATCAAAAGAAACTGCTGAAGTATAACTATTTTATGAAGCTTTGGAGGAACCCACTATAGTAGATAAATAGGTTCTTACCTCCTATATTACCATTCATCCTCCACATGGCCTTCAACAAACACAACACAACCCCTATTCTCCAATCCTTTTTAGTACCTCCCCGGCAATGGTGCCAAAAAGATGAGCTAATTATATTGCTATAAAAAACCTACATAAAATGTCAACCCAAGAAGGTATACTTTGAGGCACTTACACCATATGTGCAGAAATGGAGAAATAATATATCTTCAGCTAGTTATCAACAACTCATAATAACTTGATACTAACTCTAAAACCTTTTTAATCAACTATGAAAAGATTGTATTATCTTCATAAAAGGAATACTGAATTCATTGCTATGTGTGTGCTCTGATGATAGTCCACTTAATGCTTGAATTACTTATCTCTTTCAAGAATATCATACTCAAAATATGGATATTCTACCTTATAGGAAAATGCTTGGAAAGTTATACATCTAATCAAATCAAACCATCACTGAACTCTTAACTAAATTTATTAAAAAGATTACTCCTTCATCAACCATACTTATAAAGAACTATGAAGAAACTTAATCCACTGTGATGTAATTTTGATGTGCACATCCTTCCAAAAACCGCCAGAAATAATCAAACTCTTCTTCCACACTTTAATCACCAAATAAAACTTGCAGCAACACTGAAAATAAATCTACCTCTGTAATTTCATACTATTTCAACTGTCACACTCACATGACAACTATTTACTTTTGAAATGAAATCAAGAAATTGTTCTGATTCATGAAGATAAACTATTGTTGCAGTCAACTACTTCTGTATCTTAAAGGAATGAAAGCATAATGACATAACTTCAACCTGCTACCATAAGGAACTTGCAAATATTTAAACTCATACCAGATAAATAAGCTTATGGAAAAGCAATTATCATGACCTAAGATGCAAACATACCCAAGATGGGGGCCCTTCTAGACTCAGGATGTACACAAATCTCTATTACTATCACATCAAACTCATGAAATTTATCTTCTCCTATATAAAACAATAAACAATATGATGGAGTTTAACAATAAGCCAAATATCTCTCTGTATTCCCCTCTATCTATGTCTTACATCGTATCCCCTTTTTATAATCCAGTCTAAAATAGAGGATTGATCTAGAAATAGATCATCTACCAGCACTAACCATATTCTCCTATATTCGTTTGATGACATGCTATTTATAGGAAAAGTAAATACAATTGTTACATGATTCCATGACCGAAGGCATGGAATCATGCTATCATTCCATATAAATTTGAAGCATTAGCTAAAATTGGATCTTCCATCCATGATGCTAGGAACCTTTTCTGAAGGAATAAAATCCATATAATACCTCCAAGAAGCATACTCCAAGTGGAAAAAAAGATCCTCGAAAGCTGGAGAATATGAAACCATCGAACCATCCTCCATGTCTTGTGCTCACCTATTCTGATTATCAGAGTGCTCTGGTTGACTACCAGAATGTCAAAACATAGGATTTCAGCTGCTAGAGTGTCTAAGACTATGTTTCCGCCAAATGATAAAGTAAAACTGTTTGAAATCACCTACATGGATTCCAAAATCATACTGCAAACCTCAAGTTAGCCAAAATAAGCAATCTTCATTCTATTTATTCATTAAAACATAAGAAATACATATTAAAAGACTTCATTAATCACATGTGGTTTCTTGGAGATAAATAGGCTATGGAATAGGTATCCAGAGTTAAAATTGGCAAATTAGCGATAAGGATAGAGACGTATAGGCAAAAAAATATCACAAAAAGAAGCCAAATTGGAGGCCAACAATCAACTTCCTTGTGATTCGACTTCACTGGAATAAAATGGGTAGCTTTAGTAAGCTTTTCCACCACTACCATAATAGAATCATGTTTCTTAGTAGTCCTAGGCAACTTAGTAATGAAATCCATGGTTACATCTTCCCATTTCCACTCAAGAATGGGCAAAGGCTGTAGCAAACCAGTTGGGTGTTTGTGCTCAACTTTGACCTTTTGACATTCAAGGAATCTAACAATAAAATCAACAACCTCCTTTTTCATGCCTGGCTAATAATATTTATTTTTAACCGCTGCAATTGTCTTTTGGTAACCTGGGTGCCTAGCATAAGGAACCTTATGCATATTTGATAATAACAAAATTTTCAACTACTGAACATTTGGCACATAAAATCTGTGCATATACATGAGGATTCCATCCTCTTTTATCTCATAACCTTCTAATTTCTATTGCAATTTATCTTGTTGTAAATCTTCCTTTATGTCCTCATAGTGTTGATCTGATTTGGAAACCTCTAAAATTTTGTCACTCAAATCTAACTTGTACATGATAATGGCTATAACATGCACATCATGCACCCTCATGTTGAGTGCATCAACCACCTTGTTCTCTTTTCCTTTATATGCTTCATATCAAAGTCATACTCATTAAGGAATTCCAATCATCTGCTTTGTCTAGAATTTAAACTTGATTGTCCAAACAAATATTTCAGACCACTATGGTCTGTTCTCAGCTCAAATATTTGTCCCATGAGATAGTGTCTCCAAATCTTCAAGGCATGCACTATGATGCCAATTCCGAATCATGAGTATCATAGTTCCTTTCATGCTCTTTTATCTTTCTTGATTCGTAACATATCACATGCCCATTTTGACTAAGAAATCCCCCAAGCCCTTCCTTGCAAGCTTCCATACATACAATGGAATGTTCATCTGGATCAACAATCCTTAGTATTGGCGCACTTGTCAACAAACTCTTCAAATGTTGGAAACTCCTTTAACAAATAGAAGTCCACTCAAATCTCACACCTTTCTTTTGCAAGGATGTGATTGAGTGTGCAATATTTAAGAAGCCTTCAATAAACCTTATGTAGTACCCTGCAAGTCCCATGAAATATCTCACCTCCATGACATTCCTTGGTGTTTTCCATCCTTCAATGGATTTTATCTTCTCTAGGTCCATAGCTATCCCTTCCTCTGAAATCATATGAACCAAGTAATGAATCTTCCTTTGGTAGAATGAGCACTTGCTCAACTTTGCATATAAATGATGGTATCTCAATACTTCCAGCACCATCCTCAAGTGTTTCTCATTCTCTTCTTTCGACTTTAAGTAAACAATTATGTCATCCAAACATAAAATGACAAACTTATCTAATTAATTTCTGAAAATTCCATTCATTAAACAAATGAAGACAGTCGGTGCATTTGACAACCCAAATGACACTATTGTGAACTCATAATGTCCATACCTCATTCTAAAGGAAATATTGCTACTGTCTTCTTCTTTAATTCTCACTTGGTGATATGCATATTTGAGATCAATCTTTGAAAATATTTGTGCTCCCCTCAGCTGGTCAAAGAGGTCATCTACCCTTGTCAAAGGGTACTTATTCTTTACTGTTACTTTGTTCAACTGCCTGAAGTCAATACAAATCCTCAATGTACCATCCTTCTTCTTCACAAACAATACTGGGGCACCCCAAGGTGACACACTTGGGTGTATATAACCCTTCTTCAGAAGCTCTTCAAGATCCATCTGCAATTCCTTCAGCACTAGTGTTCTTATCCTATAAGGAGTCTTGGATACAGGGGCTACTCTAGACATCAGATTTATAGAGAAATCAATATCTCTTTTCAGTGGCAACCCCGATATCTCTTTATAGACATCTTCAAATTATTTTAATACTACGTAGTATTCAACATTTGACACTTTATCCTTAGGTGCCTCCTCCATGTCCGTTGAAAATACTTGACATCCTTTCTTGTAGATTTTCTTCGATTGCAAGGCTGAAACTTATCCGATAGTTACAACTCTTGGAATGCCTTGAAATGATTTTAAGTTTCCTTCCTCATCTAAGCAAGTAAATTCCTTATTATAACAGTCTAGAACAACATGATGTTGGTCCAACCAATCCACACCAATGTGGAAATCATAAGATCCCAAAGGTATGATATTCAAATAATTTTTTTTCGCAACCCATTCATATCCATTGGACATGCCTTAACCATCTCATTATTTTCCCTTTTTTCCCCTGTAGCTAACTTCACCAACCAAGGTTTTCCAAGATTGCTTCTTGGTAGTTGGAATCTTTCCACCATCTTAGGATCTAAATAACTATGAATAGCTCCTGAATCAATTAAAATAGCAATGGGTTGGTCATTAATCTCACTTTCCACTTCAATCATATGCGAATGAAACTCATCTTGCTTGTTATCCAAGGCTGTGTAGATCCTTGGTACATTTCTGCCCATGTCTTCAACTATCACAACTTTTTGTACATTGTGAACAATCCTCACTTTTTCACCTCTGTGAGCGAAATATCTATACATGTGGTATTCCCCACAAGCCCAACATTGAATAGGTGGTTGTCTTGGTCTTTTCCCCATTGTTTCACTGATTCTGGGTTCCTTAGGAGTTGGCTCTCCTTGAGAATTATTTCTGAAAAATGGTGGCTTAGTCCTCTTCTTCCTCCATTCCATATTTCTGTTCTTCTTGTCTTCCCATGCCTTTTGGAAAGTCGGTCTTCCCCTTTGTTGATCATAAAGACATTTATCTCTCCTTATGGTTTCCTCCAATGTCTTGGGGTCGTCATATTATATCTTTTCACTGATAAATGATGGAATCCCACTCAGGCACCTATGAATTTTAACTTACGCAACCTTGATGAATGCAACATATTTCAGTATCTCTAAAAATATTCTCTCATACTCATCTATTGTCATGCTCCCAAGATTGAGTTCAAATAACTCCTTCATTTTATTGTCATAGTATCGTTGGTTAAGTATTTATTTTGAAAATACCTTTTAAACTCCCTCCAAGTAACCTTCTTCTCATAAATGTGTTGCACTTGCACGAACCGATCCCACCACATTGATGTTTTTCCCTTTAGTTGATAGATGAAAATTCTCCCTTTTTCCTGCATAGGGTAATTATGTAGCTGGAAGTACTTCCTCATGCCCAGCATCTAGGTATCCACATATTCATCCATCTTGTGCTCACCATCAAGGGTAGGAGGCTTGATCTTATTCA
>JASDQU010106782.1:43274-63870 GCA_032191745.1 Picea mariana | reverse complement strand
TGTAGCTTCACTTTGTCCTCCTGGAGCATCGCCCAAAACTATTCCTTCTTATTTTCATAGGCAGTTACATAGTACCGCACTATGCTTAATTTCTCTAAGAATTCCTCTTTATCTTGTTTCAAGGATTTGGTAGCCTTCTCCTTTTCTTCTTGGACTTTCTGAAGTTGAGTCTATGTCGCATCTGCAATTCTTCTTAATTGGGCTAGTTCATCCCCCAATTCTACAACCTGTGATGAAGAAGGTGGAGTAGATACTGCGCGTATCAATTGAATAACTTTCTTTATTTCCTTCAGTTCCTTCTCGACCCTTTCATACAACTCCTCTTGATTCGCTCCATATCTCTGCAATATGTCCTTAGAAGCATCCTCCATAGCTCTGCATACCAAGATGATGTCGACCTCTATGATTGTGGCCTATAACCGGGGCTTGCTAGCACGCGTCTTCTTTCTCACCGAAGGTTTCTATGGAGAAACCTTCCTCTTCTGTGGTGTTACTGTTTCAGTAGGGGGGTCTTTCAGTGGTGTAGCTTTGCATTCTCCTTGATTTTCTCCTTTATCCGCTCCTCCTTGTACATTTCCTTTGTATCCTCCTCCTAGCGATCCAGATCCATTTTCTTCAGAGGCACTGTCTTCCTCATCAGTCTCTATGTTTTGGACTTTCTCCTTTTTCTTCTTCTTCTTTGTCCCATTGGATTGTCCGACATGCTCGACCCGGGTGACTAGGGGGCTTCCTATGATGTCAGTGTTAGTGAGTTCTGCATCAACAACAGGTACAAGGAACTCCTCTGGCCACTCCTTTGTGATCTTCTCCATGTTTTCGTCGGTGAGCTTGTAATATGACTGTAACTCTTCCTTGATCTTGTCTCTGCGTGCAATGATATAGATAAAATTTTGATCTGCATGGAACTTGGCTATCGATCTATATTGGTGCAAGGTGCACGGTGTCATGCATAGAAATGCTTCAATGGAAACCTTCAGTTGTTGATAGTATGCATGGAACAAAATGTTTGACTACCATTGCTTCGACATGTCGTTGGTGTACCACAATGTAGAAAACCTAGTGGCCAACGACTCCGATGGTTCAATCTCCAGAAGGTGGCTCCTTCAGGAATTTTCCAAGCGATAAATGAAATTAGCAAGATCAACCAGCTAAAGTGGAATTCATATCCCTGATCCTGAGCTTCGTGAAAGTACTTCTCGATTTCATTGACAAGGTAACTTGCCTAATTCATCTGCATGCCCTCCACACATTTTCCTGTGAAATCCACCATGAACCCGGTGACCTGTGTGGGGTGGTTCTTTCTTACAATCTTGCTATCTATGAGTTGGCAAGCGAGGCTGACTACACCATCTTGGATAGAGGCTACCTTGTAGCCTCTCTTTCCCTTTTCGACTTCACTGTAAGCCTCCTTGATGTGTTGTGCTAGAGAGCGGTTCGAGGCCTTCCCTGGATAAAACTGCTGAGGGTAAGGTCCCTGCATGCTTAATCATGTAATCAAGTGGATCAATGCCAGATCCATAGTAATCTGTCAGTCGAGCCATAGGTATCCACCATTGTAGCATGACAAGAGGAGTTTAACGCAAGTGTTAACCTCCTAGTGATGACCAAAATGGGGAATCTTCATCACGTTTAGCACCATGGACTACGCGAGCTCCTTAATCCATGGCTGGGTGACTAGGCAAGGCTTCTTCCCAGTTTTCTTTGTTAGGTATCGGTGGGGTTTGAGCATAGCATAATTCTTTTTGTTGCCAAGATTAAAGTTGTTATTATTTAGTAGTGGGATCTGTCCTAACTAACTCCCAACTACGCATATTCATTTTGGGATGTACATGGTGATCAAAGTGTACTCATAGTCTCATGGGATTCTGTCATGGTTAACCACTCTAGCCAAAGGTGAGATATAGTTTGGTAATATAGACAGGATCTGCTTCACATTAGCCAGATCACAACAATTCTTACTTCACTGCTCAGTCGTGGGGTTGGAACGTCCAGAACTTCATCTAGTCAAAGGGGAAGCCTGTAGTCCCCTAGTCAATGATGCATGTACTCCTTCAAACATAGCTCTATCAACCATGAAATTCTTAAGAACCTCCTCAACGAAATTCTCTAACTCAGTGGGTTCACTTGACATTCTCACTTTTAAACATATAGGTCGAGGTAGGCGAACAGATAGGAGGGGTAAACAAAAAGATGGATATTTCTAGCTTTAGATAACACAACTCAATACACAATCAATTATCTTCTTGACTAAGATAATCATGGGTGGAAAAAAGTGGTCCTGGCACAACGTCCGATGGGTTAAATAAGTAGGGCCTCGTAACAGATTCTTCCAATGGGCAGGAATGCTTCCATCAATAAGAATCTGTCCATTATGGAGTGGTATCAACGTCCCAAAAGAGGTCCATCCACCCATAGATGTGTTTCCTATACATTTCAGAGCATCGTTCTAATGGTCATATAGCTTCGCCGGGGCGAAGTCCCATTCTGCGCGGTTCTGTTGTTCCGACAAGGTTCAAATCCTGTAGACTTGCCTCTTGTGAGGTTTGAGTCTATGAAGTCTTCCATCTATTCTTTGTATCTTCCTGTAGCTTTTCTAACTTGGATTTTTTTTTACTAAGCTTCCTTGCCTTGTTTCCTGTAATCTGAGTCTCTCTAATAGTTTCTGGATTCCTCTTTCCATTCTTATTCTTATCTTCTCCTGGCATAGTGACTTCGCATTGTTGATGTGCTCTCAAAGGGTTCAAAGTTAATACCCCTTCTCTTATTAATTCCAGGGTGGGTATTCTGCTTTCTTGCATAGATAGGTCCTTCAAACCTTCTTTTGTTCTTTCAACCCCGACAACTAATTCTCTTACTTTTTGTTGCTTCGACTTATCTTCCCATTCTTCTATTAGTCGGTCTATTTTTGTAGCTATGAAATCCCTTAGTTCTTTCTTTTTCTTTTCTATAGCTTCTTCCTCTGCTTCCTTCTGATCTGATCCTTTTCAATCCAATTCTTTCCTAATAGAAGTGGGAAAGGGGTGTTGTTCTCAACAAAATTAACGACTTCAAATTCCTCTTCAGTCGATGTTCCATGAATAATAATAGGTACATTAGTAATTCTTCCACATAAGGTTATCATCTTTCCCTTGAACAAGCCTATCCTTCCCAATGAAGGTACCACAGTAAGCTTTCCCAAAATTTCCCAAGTATTTTCTATCATAATATTTGCTGGTGTTTCCTCATCCAAGATACAATCTATGTCGAAGTGTCCTATTCTTGTACTTATGCATTTTTTTACTTTTAGGATTTCTGGTAAACTGACATCTTTGTGATCATTAATTGTTTCTTTCAATTGTAATAACATAGTATGATCTTTCTCTGATTCTTTCTCTTTGTGATTCTATGACATGCTCTTAGTCTCTTGACTTACTTCGTAGTTTTCTTTTCTCATGTTCATTCGTTCAACCTTAGCAGTCATCTTTAGACAATCCTCAACCTCATGACCAATAATTTTACAACAAAGACAAATAGGACTTGTACTAGGGCATTCCTTAGCAAGATGTCCCAGTCTTCTGTAGTTATAACACAAATTTAATCCTCTTTTTCTCTTATATGTTCTCCAACCTCTTCTATACTGTGCACTAGGATCACAATGTTGGACCTGCAATCTGCAAAAAATAAATCTAGGTTCTTGCATCCATTTATTAGTCCAAAAATTATTTCTATGCATAGGAATAACATATCTTTCTTCATTTCTATTATCTTTACTTAGATCAATTATTTCTTCCAACTGCACCCTAGCTTTTAGACTAGGACATAATATATTAAACATACCTAGATTCATGCTTTCAAAACAAAATTTTCACTTATCTTACTCTTATCACATAACAAAGCTTTACCTCTTTTCAGATCTTACCTCTTTTCTTCATATCGGATTTCTTTCTTAGCACAGAGCTTCGCAAGTCAAGTAGAATAATGCACACTACAACAATAGATCTACACACAGAGCTTCTCTTCAGTTTCGAACAATCACAGTCCCAGTCCCTGCAATGGAACCATTTGTTGGCACAGGGGTAGACCTAGGGTTTAATGCTTCAACAACACACCAACAAAACCCTAACTACCAGCCCTTTCAGAAACACCTATGAAGAAGTCGAAGTCTCACCCGAGGTAGAAGCAGGGGGGGTTACATGAATCATGTATTTGTAGCCAAGCTGGGACACATATCTGTGATGATAATACTTCACAAAGTATTCTAGCCACACTTAGAAGATAATATGCATTAATTCCTTAAATTTATTAACATTGTAGAACAAACCCTAATATAGATCGATGCAGTAACAATAAAGATACTTCAATCGTTTAGCACATAGCATTGAGTTAGATCTAACATTCATTCATTCTTAACACAAAAAAAGAACTAAGCATCAACATATCTATCTATCATACATAAATCACTAAGAAGAAAAATAAACAACACAACACAAAGCGAGCCAAAGACACAAGATATACGTGGTTCACCCCAGTATGGGGCTACGCCTACCAACTGCTTCGTCTTCTTTATTATTATTCAATCTCTTACATTCATCTGCTCCTGTGCACTAAGCCATAGAGCTGAGCTTCGCATAGGACATGAGATCTGCACACTGAGCACCAGATCATCCTTCCTAAAATTAGGTCAAGGCACAGAGCCAACTCCTCTATCGAGCACATATCCTTACATAAACGTTCTGTTGCACAAAGAAACCCAAAACTAATTTCACTTAACCACTTTCCACTACTAAGAGCTTCTACTTCTCCTATACATTCTTTCTTATTTATACTTTTATAATCCCTTACAAAAAGGCCTAATCATGGGTGAACCCATGGGCCGACATCGCTTAACCAATTACAAAAACCCTAAAGAACCCCTTGCTGGGTCCACATAGCCCACAAAATAAGTGAGATCCACGATCTCAGCTCTACTTGGGCGCTCCATCTTCGACCAACCTATCGAAGTCCCAAAAAGTGGTCCAAACCTGACCAAGGTTTCCTCAAAACTCAGTCGAGGGAAGACAGGCCCCAAGCCGGTGGAATTGGGGGATTATTTAGGCCTCAACATGTTATTAAACATATAAAACACTATCTTAAAAAATGATAGTAAAAAATATTAATACATTATTTAACATATTTTCAATTTTCTTACAATAGATATCACATCACTAAAATCATTTAGGTGTAAAAATCATGGTTATAATTGATCTGATAAGTATGCATCATTCACATTATCACATTCATAACCTTTTGTACTTAAATGGTTATTTTCATAATTAAAAATATGTTTTTTTTTTAATCATCTACAATCATTGTGTTTCTATCATCATAAGCACCTTTAGAGACTTCCAAAACTTTATTTAAAGGTTTAAGATATACATGTGGATTCCCAACACCAACATGACGTTTTCTAGGTATTGTATCACAATAATCTTATGTTAGAAAAAATTTAAACTTATTCCTTTTCAATCATATTCTTTTAAATAAAAATGACAAAAGTGCATTCACATTTTTATGTTTCATAGATGTTCATAGACCAACCTCAAAAATACTAAAGAACTATTCAAATGATTCTCTAACCCTTGGGCATATAAAATAAATCTTTGTACTTGTATGTATGTCTCAATTTCTTGGCAATGAATTTTTTTGTAATGATCTTTTATGAATTGCATGTAATAAGAGTATTCATATCAAATATAATAATGGTTTATGTAATAAATATCTTGTATTGGCAAGAAAATAAATTAAACACAATGATGAATATTGTTATTTGTACATTGCATAATTATTAAGTAAATTTAGTACAACTATGACATATAAGTTTCTGAAAACAACATCATCATTTACATACCATTGATATTTTTTGTCAATAACCAATTTCTAAAACAAATACAATTATCATCATCATTCTTATATAAAAAATATTTAAATACTCGATATATTATTCAATAATAGAAATAATTATTAAACTAACAATCAAATTACAATTATTACTCATCATCTCGGATAATGGTTTTGAATATTTTCAACCATCGCTTCATCTTTGGATGAGCCCCCATATGATTAAGAAAAAAACAAAAAAATGTTTTTATAATTTTGCCTCTTTCATATGAATCACCAAATGTCCAACTTGATAGAAATTTGAAGCAATTGTTGTCGCTTTTGTCTTTTGAATGGTATTGACCTTCATCTATAAACATTTTGTTTTATTTTTAATACCTATCTCCATATTAGATCAATATATCATCCAAACATTTCTTGTAAATATGTAGTACTCCCCCCATATATGCATACATATGTGAATGGTATAAAGTATGTACTTTCATGTAGCCTAAATTTGAAAATCACAAGGCAATGTCAAAATGCTCTTGTGAAACATTGATAACGTTAGGACTAAACATCCATGTGTAATAATGCTAATAGTCATGTGCAAAATAGGGTTCTTTGTAGTTTGTTTTTGTTTTGTATAAATCCTTGGACTTCAAATAGGAACCCCTTTCCTATGAATAAAAGAAGCTATACTTAGTGAATATGTAATTAAAGTAAAGTGTTACTAGAGATGATAAATACATACCAATAATAAAATCAAGCAACACCATCTAGAATCATTAACATTTTAAAAATTATTCATAATGAATGTGCAATAAAATTTGTGATTGATACAAATAACAATTTCTTCCATAAATATAGTAATATAATTAATAGTACAATAGTAATTGAAAACTTGAAATGATTAATTAAGAATGGAAATTTACATTTTTTTTTTTAATAAAAACAATGATCACAATTTTGAAATTACATCTATTGAGTCTATGAGGGAAAATCACCTTGGATCACACAACAGTTAAATGAAGAGTAGACAAACAATTCTCAACTAATTGCATGTAGTTCGGTTTCCTGAAGCATAATGGAACTAGCCATCCTAGCCAATATATTAGCTAGCAACTTAGATGTATGAAACAAATCTCTTTTTAGCATATAATGATGTTTAAATTCTATTACATATTTCATTCAACTCTGATAATATATCCATGGAGAATATCTTTGACATCAAATTTTGGATACAATTTGTTAGGAACCTACTAGAGTCCAATGATAAAATTAATCTCATCTTTAGAGGATAGAGTTTGAGGCTTTTGCATGATGCAATTTTTAGATGGTTTTCCTGTTGATTTTACCACTTCAACTCAACATTCGACAATAAGCTCAAAATAAAACCACTTTATCTACTAAAAGAAAAATTGATTAATCAACTAAACATGCAACAAAATCATGAATAAGGAAACAAAAAATAACACAAACTAACACCAATATTTTTGGATAAACTACCCTTGGAAAAACAACGGAGGAAAACCTGTCCTAAGATGATTTTATTAAGGTCAAATCAGGGCTCCCGTAATAGGGAAAATGGCCCATTAAGAGAAATACAACTACAAACAAACATGGCCAAGTCCACTCTGTCATACATCCCATGAACAACATGCTTTTCATCATTCGAGGTATACACAATTCTCCTTCTCCTGAAATGTGTACATACGTGACTGTCTCCATTGTGAATCACGTACATGTATGAACAACCAATACAGACACTTTTATATGACTCTCCCTTTTCCTATGGCTTCAATCCTCTGAAACCTACATGTGACTGCCTCTACTTTCTCTCTCTTCTCCTTGACCTGTATGATCTTATTGACATTTGAATATGTTAAGACCTAAATGACAACTTATTGAGGATATGAATCCCTCTGCATTTTTATAGAGGTGGTACTCCTCTTTAAATTCTTCAAATAATTTCTTTTAAATATCAATGAAATAATGTGGGATGTTACTTTATAGAAAAACCAAAAACTTTATTGCTCATTAACAAAATTTAAAGTGGCATAAAATATAGGAGTTCCTGAGAAATGGACTAGGAACCTTAAGCATCACATTTGCTGGAAATAAATAAATTGTAGAAAATAACAGAAACTCTCACATCCATCACAATTTTAGGTTTTTTTGATCACATTTAAAATAAAATGGGAAAATGGTCCAACGCACAAGAGAACTTTGAAAGAGTAATGCTTGTAAGATAAAAAAGAAAATTTGATAAGTTGATTTCAAATATCTTATACTCAAAACTCAGAGTTATAAATACAGTCAAAATCGACTCCAAAATAGCTCTCTGGTATTTCTAAAAAATGATAAAGTCTTTTACAATCTTAAAAATTTAAAGGCGTTTGTCCATAAATGGACTGGGATTGAGGCTCCTGTGAACCGTAAAATATATATGAGAAGGATGAAGAAGAAGATGTGGATCTGGGACAAATCATGAAAAACAATATTGTGATGGAATCTCTCTCATTATTTGATGTTCCTTGCCCCTTTTATGCTATTCTTTGTTGTAGTTGGTTGGTTGGTTTTGATAGTTCCCAACTGATCTTCTTCAGTTATTTTTAACAAGGTCTATGTTAACCATTCTTCGATATAATCCTTCATTGGGGCAACATTAATCTCTTGTCTAATCCTTATATCAAATAAAGTACTTTCCATCTCCCTTAAATCAAATGATATTTGATGTAACGAAGTTTCAATATACTCATTTTTGTTTGAATAACTAACCAACCCATTATCAATTTCATCTTCATTATATTCTTTTATACCATTAAACTTTTCTATGGACAAGCTTTTGAGTATTTCCACATGTTCCTCAAATTGATCCCTTGCAAGAAATGTAGAGTTTAAAATTAAGTGAGGGTCTTGTACTTCTCTAGTGTTTCCAGATAAATCAATTTTAGTCAATTTTTTATACAAAGTCTCCCTTTTAGAAATTACTTCATTGCATTCTTCCAACAGTTCCTATTGGACAAATTGACTACACTGAGAAGGGGGGTGAACAATGTAGGGCTCTTTTTCAAAAATTTCCTCTTACACAAAAATCATTAGTTAGAAATCACCCTTAACTCATTAATCATTGCTGTCATTTATAACCAGTTAAATGTGAACACATATCAGCAACATATTATCAACAAATCATCACCACAAGGAACACAAAGAACACAAGATGTGTGTACAATTTTATTTTTATTACGGACTTCAATCCTTGGGGTTTTTCAACAACAACTGAATACAATACAACTCTACAAGAGCACCAGCTCTATATTCAAGACTCAACTTACATCCTCAACACCAATTGAGATGAGGCAAAATTCCTCCATAGATATCAATATCCCATAGGTACATGACCTGTCAATAGTGCAGCCTGCATGTGTACGTGCCCTAGCTCACTACAGTCTGTGTATGTACACGTTCAGTATGTATTACATCCTTTGTATGCCTTCTGAGTTACTTAGGGTTTTATCTTCAATATCAACTCAGATCCTCTGCAACCTTCAATCACATTTTCATCTGTCTTTCACTGTCCAATCCGATCCATAACCAATCACAGCACATCCAATCTCTCCAACAACTTACTCATGCTTCTCAACCACACAATATGAATGCTACTCCATCATGTATAAGAAACTAGTATACTATATCAAACATATCAGCATTGAATCATAAGAGTGTTGCTCACTCCATCAACTACATCATAACTATCACACCAAGAATGCCTTAAGCATTCACCACACAACAAGCAACAATATCCATCAAGACAACAATACAACCATACCAGAGTTCCTATGGCAGATCTGAGCCCATAGAATGCAGATCTGGAACCTGCCTCAGTCTTCAAGAGCCCGTCATCAGCTCAGCCACCAATATCCATCACTTCACCCACTGTACACTCCATGTCTTCATACAACCCATGTATGTACATGCCTTGGCTCACAGTAGCTCGCGTACACCTCAGAAACTAGGGTTTCTGAACTTCTGAGACTTTTGTCGTCATGATCTCAGACTTGCCGAAACTTTGATGCATCCATGAGATCCTCCATACTCTCTCTCTCTCTTAGAATAGATCTTCAATCATGCTCAAGAGGTGCATACAAAAGATACACAAAAGATGCATTTCACAAGAGATCCTTGCCTCTTATTTATACTCTTCATATTCTAGGTCACTTAACCCACTTCTAGGTTACTTAACCCATTTCTAGGTCACTTAACCTATTTTCCTCATTTTAGGGTTAACCACTTTCCATAAATAGAAAATTCTCCATTATTTTATCACTTAAATATTCCTCCTCGATTTTGTCACCTCACTTTATTATTTAAATAATCCTTCTTGATTTTGTCACTTCACTTTATTATTTAAATAGTCCTCCTTGACTTTGTCTCTTTACTTTATCATTTAAATAATAATTTCTTCTTTGCAAGCTCTTTGAATTCTTTGACCTTTTGGGGCTTCAAGCCAACATATGAGGGTCCTTCATCTTCGTAGGGCCATAACTCTCAAACTATGAGGAGTTATGTGACATTCCACATACCACCGGAAATGGAATGATAAGAACTATCCATATAGGATAGTTTTACCGACAACTTCACTGATATTCATCTCATTATTCCACATATAAGCATGGGTTATCCAACCATACTTATAGGATAACTCAACCACAAAGTGTCTTCCCGTGAGGGCTTTCACCATAAGGGGACCACTTTGGAGTTCATCCATTTGTACACCTTATCAACATTGATAAGACAATAAAGATTTATCTTTACATCAAACAACATATGCATCATATACCAATGAAGCCACATCGATCCATCTTTATCTATGCATCATATCAATGATATCATTCAATCATCCTTTGGCATCAATCAATCAATCATTCATCCTTTGAAAACAATCAATCAATAATCACTTGACATCAATCAATCACTTGACATCAATCAATCAAACCATTGGCATCAATGACAACATGATTCAACAATCTCCCCCTTTGGCATTGATGGAAATACCAACATTGATGTCAACACCAATCATTTTATGTCAACATGTAGACAAGGCATGCTCTATATCAATAGTCATGAATCATATCAATGTGACTATCTCTCCCCATCAATATGTTGGCATGTTCACAGGAACAATGTGCTTTTCATTGATGGAAAGAACACACAGGAAAGAGAATCTCGGGAGGAGAAGCAACAGTGATTGTTGGATCACCCATTTTGAATTCCCAATGTCCATCAGATATGAATTCAGGTAGGAGGAGCACTCAAATGGAGGACAGATCTCAAGCGTTTGATCTGAGCACAGGGATTGACCATCGTAGGATATAGGAGAACATGCACGATATTTAAAGTTAAACATGAAGCAGACTTACAAAGTCCCGAAAACAGGAGGATCGTCCATCATCGGGCACGACACGTGGCTACAGTTCAACATTAATTTGACTGGAAAGTGAAAGGAAGGAAGCTCTCTAACCTTCCAACTCGCGATATGAAAAATCACGATAAGATCTAGGCCGTCAGATCTAGATTAATTACGAAGGACCAATAGCCATTAGATCTGGTGAAGCTGCAAGGAGGATAAGACCAGGAGTCATCCAAATCTCCAAAATTGTGGAGGAATCTTGGCCATCCATCGAGGACAGTCATGGGTCATTGGATCTGGAGGACACATGTTGAAATATCATCATTTCCATGACTGGAAAGTTAAAGGCACGAGGTGCTCTATTCCTCCAACTCACGAAATGAAAAATGGTGAAATGATCTGAGCCGTCAGATCGAGGAGAAATCTGGTCCATTGATCCAAGAAGGACACATGGTGAAAGATCATTTCTTTTCTAACTGGAAAGTCAATGGAACAAGGTGTTCTAACCTCTCGAACTCGCGATATGAAAAATCATGAAATAATCTTAGCCGTTGGATCAAGGATGAATCTGGGCCATCAGATCTAGGAGGTAGTTCATGACAGACCATGTTAGAAAGGAAAGGTGATAGTATACGTCAGTAAGGACACGTGACACAATCATACAAGGACAAGTGTCAAGTTTACTCGGCATTTCAAGCCAATGGAAATCACAATTATGAGTGACACATGGAAACCACTTGGCTTATGACACGTCCTTGAGTGATGAAAGAATGATGTCACTCCTGGAGTTTAGTTTCAGGATTTTTAGCATCAATACTCACCCAAAGTAACGAAAGCTGAAGTTCTAGGTCGAAGGATAGTCGTCCGATCACCATGGATCATGGATTGTTGATCTGAAGAGAGAATTGCTCAAATGACTAGCCAGTGGTCATATCTCGTGGTCACATCATCGAGAGCTGGAGAGCAGAGCTAGAGCTGCTAAGGTCCTTTTCGAAGATCATGACTTGGAGAGTCGAGATGCCTCATCCCCAGATCTCCGAAAGATGAAGTTATAGGACGGAGGATAGCCGTCCTATCACCACAGATCGCGGACCGTTGATCTGAAGAGAGAAGTGCTCAAATGACTAGCTAGTGGTCATATCTCGTGGTCACATTGTCGAGAGCTAGAGAGCAGAGCTAGAGCTACTAAGCTCCTTTTTGGAGATCACGAATTGGAGAGTCGATATGCCTCATATCCAGATCCGCAAAATCTGAGTCATGAAAGTGCCTTATGAATAAGCGTTTGGTCACTGCCAGAGGTCACCTGAAAGGAAGGGGCTTATATAGAAGAGATAGCACCCACTATGAATTTTTCTTCAGGAAGAGAGAAGGCACCAAAACGCATGAACGCGCGGAGTTTCTCTGAGTAACTTCTAGAATGAAGTGATTGCATCTGCCAGATAATTTGAGGAGCTATAGGGTGGCTGCCAGAGGAGTCGAAGAGCCTCAGTGTAATTGTTAGAGATCACTAATGGTTTCTGCCAGAGAATTCAAAAAGTCTTCAGGGTGATCGACAGAGAAGATGAAGAGTCTCGAGGAAACTACCAGTGGAATGTAAAATCATCATAGAGTCGACTGACAGATGGAAAAGGGTCAAAGAATGTTACAGTTAGTAAAGCAAAAAGATCTCAGGAGAAGGTCCAATGATGATGAATATAGTGGGATAGCGCATGCAGCATGCACAAGGTGCAAAGAGACTATAAAAATGCAGAACATAGAAGAGATTGATGCTTTGATTATTAAGAGTGTGTTATGAAGGTTGTTGTTGAGAGTCATTCATGCGCGTAGAAGGAGGTAGGGTGCAACAACTGAAATGCACAGAAGATGAATGGTGCATATAAGGGACATACTTGTAAAGGGAATGGTGCAAGAAGACATTGATGCAGGCAGAGAAGAGCAGTGTAGCAGAACAATGATGAGACTGGTAAGCCATTGATAAATATTGTATCATTGTGATAAATTTACTGATAGAAAACGTTATATCTCAGGGTGGTAGGAAGGTGCTAGGGAGGATTGTTGTCCTCTGAGTTTCAAGTCGGTGCTTGAACAAAAGGAGTTGTAGCTTCCATCTAGTTGTAGCCAAAGAAACCAGGGTTGTAGGGTGGTACAAGGGAGAACTGTTGTTCTCTATTATATAGGTTTGTGCCTGTGTGATTGGAAGTTGGTGCTGGAACACATAGGGAGTTGTTGCTTCCTTCTAGTGGGTGCTAGAGAAACTAGGGAGTTGGTGCTTCCTTCTAGTGGGTGCTAGAGAAACCATAGAGTTGTTTCTCTCAGCAAGTAGCAGCTTGAAAAATAGAGGTGGTAGCCTCATTATTAGTCGGTGCTCATAAGAATTATAATGTACAAAAAATAATTATCATATAAAGAAAAAGAGTTTTTCACCCTTTATGGGTTTCCTCAGGAATATCTATCTCTGCATTATACATGTGTGTGATTGATGTTGAATACTCTATTTCTTATTTATTATGATCATCATTGAGTGTTCTGTAATGAGTTTAAAAATGGATATAATTGTTTACGCACAGTAACAACTGATTCACCCCCCCCCTCCCCTCAGTTGTCCAACAATTGGTATCAAAGCTGGCCCCTTTTATCTAAGGGTAGATCCTAGAGCTTAAACATGTCAAGCTATGAAAGAACTTCAACCAATAAGGCCCCTTTGTTCAATGGAACAAACTTTTCCTTTTTCAAAGTTAGAATGAGAACCTACATAATGGATTTAGGTGCAGATGTCTGGGATGTGGTAGAGACTGGTTATGTAAAGCTAGTTGTACTAGCTAATAAGAATGACAAGATAGAATTCAGCTTCAACATAATTCTATGAATGATATCCTAAGTGGGCTTGTAGAGGTAGAATTTGTAAAAGTTATGCACTTAGAAACTGTCAAAGAAATGTGGGACAAACTCATTAGCAGTTATGAAGGTAATGAGAAGGTAAAGGACACCAAGCTTCAAACCTACAGAGTACATTTTGAATAGCTGAAGATGAAAGAGGATGAAAATGTTGGAAAGTACTTTCTAAGAGTTGAAGAACTGGTAAATGCAATGAAAGCACTTGGTGAAAAAAATGAGGAACCCTCCTTAGTTCATAAAATTTTGAGATCTCTACCAAATAGGTTCAACTCGAAGGTATCTGCTATAGAAGAACTTAATGATCTAAAATCCTTGGCATTTGATCAACTTCTAGGAACATTGACTGCATATGAAATGAGAATAGTTAAAGATAAACCCACCTCCAGAGAAGCATCATTTAAAGAAGACAAGAATCAGGATTCTGAGCCTCATGAAATTGAATCAAAATTTGTGAGAAGACTGAAGAAGGGATAAAGAAAATACAAAGGTAAACTTCCTTTCAAATGTTTCAACTATGGTAAGATAGGTCATTTTTCAAATAAATGTCCTCACAAAAGAAAGGATCAGACATATGATGATGAGGAGAAGCACAAACACAAAAATTTCTTTAAAGTGAATAATTTTAAGAAGAAAAGTCTTTATGTAAACAATGATAATGATCCTTCAGATATTGAAGACAATGACTCTTCTATTGAAGATAAAAAAAATGACTTCATGCTTATGGCCAAAGAGGATTATGATAATAAAAGAATAGTAAGTGATGCTAATGAAGAAGAAGATGTGGTTGACCTGGAAGGAGAACTGATCAGTGCACTAGAAGAGCTTGATAGACTCAGAATTAAGATGAGAAAGAAAAAACAATTGCTAATACAGTTCAAGAAAGGCAGTAAAGAACCTGATGAAGACTTTTCCCTACTAAAAGTGGAATTAGAAGAGGCAAAGAAAATCGAAGACATTCTGAAACAACAGTTATCAGAAAAGAAGGCAAGATGTGAATCTCTGGAGGAGGAAGTAGTGAAAACTGGGAAAGAGCTGGAGAAGTTTCAAGCCTTGTATCATCAGAATATGTCAAGTATCAAAGCCTCAGAAGGATTGGCCAACATTCTGAATCAGTGAAGGAACCCAAAGATGAAAATAGGTCTGGGTTATGAAGAGGGATCAAGCAGTGGTCAGCCAAGTAACAATGAACCCATCAAGTTTGTAAAATCTACAACATATGACAACAACAAACCTGCAGAAACAAAAGAAGATAATCAACTGCCCAGGAGGAGTAAAGAAAAAGGTACTAGAATTGAAATTGTAGATCAGAGAAATAATACACTCTCTGCTCAAATAAATTGTCAACATGGAAGAAATCGACCTTCTCAAAGAAGACAACCATTTTCTATGTACCAAGGTTTTTTCTATGGATATTGTTTTTTCTGTTCTAATTTTGGTCACAAAGCTGTAAACTCTTCTTTAAAATTTAGATATGAGAAATCAAGACATTCAAGGTATAGGTATCTACCACAAAAAAGAATGAGACAACCAAGTAACAACCATCACAGACTACAAATCACTTGATGTTTGGGAAAATGACACAGGTTAAGCATAACAATCATTATGATCCCTTATTCAACGAATCGGAATGTCACATCTGTCATAATTTTGGACATAAAGTTGCTAACTGTAGCTTAAAGAACTATGAACCAGATTTGAATCCCTCTGCTGAAAATGTCAAGGTTTTGAAGAAGAGAGAAAGTGACAAGTGTGGATTAGTGTTGTCATCTCAAAGACAAAAGAACCCTTGGTATATAGATAATGGATGCTCCAAACATATGATGGGAGACAAAGGTAAGTTTCTATCTCTAAGTGAAAATAAATCAGGAAACATAACCTTTGGAAATGATGCTCCAAGTAAAATCAAGGGTAAAGGGATGGTGAGTTTAAGTAATGGAAAAGGAAAAGATCAAGATGTTCTTCTTGTAGATGGGCTGAAACATAATCTTCTCAGTCCAAGTCAAATGTGTGACAAAGGATGTGAAGTGGTGTTCACTTCCAAGGACTGCAAGATAAAGTCTTTAAACTCAGGACAAGTGGTGGCTAAAGGAATAAGTACAAAAAATAATGTATATGTGCTAAAAGAAGATAGAGAAGAGTGTCATGTAAGAAAACATGATGAGAGCTGGTTATGGCATAGGAGACTTGGACATCTAAACTTTGATCACTTAATCAAGCTCAAAAATCTTGAGGTAGTAAAATATCTTCCAAGAATATCAAAGCCACAAGACTTTGTGTGTAAACCCTGCCAAGTAGGAAAGCTAACCGGGACACAGTTTAAATCCAAGAGTTCTACTTCAATAGAGAAACCACTCCAACTAGTCCATATGGATTTATGTGGACCATCAAGACAGGAAGGCATAGGGAAATAAAACTACTTCATGCTGATCATTGATGATTACTCCAGACTTACTTGGGTTGCCTTTCTCAAGGAAAAAGTTGAAGAATTTGAGAAATTAAAAATATTTAAGGCTTTAACTAAGAATCAAAGAGGAAAGATGTTAAAGGCAGTAAGAGCAGACAAAGGAGGTGAATTTATGTCAAGTGAGTTCAAGGAATTCTGTGATAAACATGGGATCAAGAGAGAATACACAATCCCAAGAACTCCACAACAAAATGGAGTAGTTGAGAGGAAAAACAGAACAGTGCAACAAATGGCCAGGTCAATGATGAATGAGAAGAACATTGGTCAAACCTACTGGGTAGAAGCAATACACACAACAGTCCATGTTCTTAACAAATCCCACCTCAGACCACACACCGGAAAGACACCCTATGAACTGTGGTATGGGAGACCTGCTTCAATCAAACACTTCAAAGTCATTGGAAGTAAGTGTTACATAAAGAATAATGATGAGAACCTTGGCAAGTATGATGACAGGGCTGATGAAGGCATGTTCTTAGGGTATGCTAAAAACAATAAAGGATACATATGTTATAATAAGAGGCTGCATAGATTGGTTGAATGTATTGACATAAAAGTTGATGAAGGAATCCCAGTAAGAGAGGTAAACAATACTGAATCAACAACAAAGGATATAGATGAAGTTGAATCTGAATAGGTCCAAGAATCAGAACAAGAATACTTTGAGCCAGATGAAGATGTAAATACTCAGACAAACTCGAATCATCAGACAACATCAAATTCCTCCTCCAGAATCACTCAAAAGAATCATCTTGCAAGTCAGATAATTGGTGAAAAAGACAAAGGTGTACAAACCAGGAGAAGGATAATCAAAAACACCGATAAATCCCATATAGACTTCATGTCAATGATGGAACCCAAGAACTGTAATGAAGCCAGTAAAGATGACCATTGGGTTAAAGCCATGAATGATGAAATTGACCAAATTGAGGAAAAAAAAACTTGGGAGATGGTTCCTAGAGCTGACTGTAAAAATGTCATAGGCTCCAAATGGATCTTTAAGAATAAATTGAATGAGCAGGGACAAGTTGTCAAGAACAAAGCAAGATTGGTCTGTAAGGGCTATGCTCAGATAGAAGGACTGGATTTTGATGAAACATTTGCACCCATAGCAAGATTAGAAGCTATCAGAATATTTTGTGCCTATGCTTGTCATAAAAGGTTTAAAGTCTATCAAATGGATGTCAAGTCAACTTTTCTAAATGGATATTTAAAAGAAGAAGTCTATGTGGAACAACCATAGGGTTTCAAACTGTCAGATAACCCTGACTTTGTATGCAAGTTGAAGAAAGATTTATATGGGTTGAAACAAGCCCCTCGTGCCTCATATCACAGACTGGATACATATCTCCAAGACAAAGGGTTCAAGAGAGGAACAATTGACAACAATCTATATATCAAAACAGAGGGTAATGTTTTTCTCATCGTGTTGGTCTATGTAGATGACATCATCTTTGGATGTAATAAGGATTTATTGGTACAATGGTTTGCGTCTGCCATGGAGTCTGAGTTTGAAATGTCTATGATAGGTGAACTGTCATTTTTTCTTGGTATGCAAATTACTTAGAGGTCTGAAGGAAAGTTCATTTCTTAAGAAAAATATCTAAGAGAAATGATGAAATGGTTTCAAATGGAATATTCTAAACCTGTGGGCACACCTATGGTTATTGGATGCAAATTAAGAAAGGATGGTGACTCACCTAATATTGATCAAAGTTCATATAGGTCAATGATAGGAAACCTATTGTACATCACAACATCTCGTCCAGACATAATGGATGTTGTTGGAATGGTGGGAAGATATCAGTCTGCACCTAAACAGAGTCATTTGATAGCCGTCAAAAGGATATTTAGATATTTGAAAGAAACAATTAACTATGACCTATGGTATCCTAAGAATCAGGATTTTCAATTATCAGTCTACTCAGATGCTGATTGGGCTAACTACATGGATGAAAGGAAAAACACGAGTGGAGGTGCATTCTTCTTAGGAGATTCTTTAGTAGCGTGGTTGAGAAAAAAACGAGGTTCCATTTCTTTATCAACTATAGAGGCATAATACATTGTTGCTGCTACTTGTTGCACTCAGATATTATGAATGATACAGATACTTGCAGACTTGGAGGTAAAATATACTGCACCGATCCCAATTCATTGTGATAACACAAGTGCCATAAGTGTGTCAAAGAATCCTGTATTCCACTCCAAGACCAAGCATATTCCCGTAAAATACCAGATTTTGAGAGAGCAGGTCACCAATCAGATTTTTCAGGTTCATTACATTCCAAGCATAGAACAAATTGCGGACATCTTTACTAAACCCCTAGCCAAGACACCTTTTGAATATCTTCGTTAGAAGATGGGTGTCATCCCGTCTCACATCTAAAGAGAATCCATCCTGTTAGGGGGAGTTTGTGTTGGTTGAATATCTAACACCTCCGAAAAATTACTGCAACAGCTCAGGGGGAGTGTGATTTTTCTTTGACATTGATGTCAAAGGGGGGAGAAGAACCACATGAATGGATGCTACAGTTGGAGATCGAGGTCTAAGAAGAATAGTGCAGCCTTTCAGGGTTGCCATCAATGCCAAAGGGGGAGATTATTGGCATGTTCACAGGAACAGTGCGCTTGTCATTGATGGCAAGAACACACAAGAAGGAGAAGCTCAGGAGGAGAAGCGATAGTGATCATTGGATCACCCATTCCAAATTCCCGATGGTCGTCAGATCTGAATTCAAACAAGAGGATCATGCAGATGGAGGAAAGATCTCAAGCGTTAGATCTAAGCACCAGGACCGACCGTCATCGGATCTAGGAGAACCTGCACGATATTTAAAGTTCAACATGAATCAGACTTACAAAGCCCCCAAAAAAGGAGGATCATCCATCATCAGGCAGGACATGTGGCTACAGTTCTGCATTTCGCTGATTGGAAAGTCAAAGGAAGGAAGCTCTCTAACCTTCCAACTCATGATATGTGAAATCACGATAAGATCTGGGCCATCAGATCTAGATTAATTACGAAGGACTAGAAGTCATTAGATCTGGTGAAGCTGCAAGGCAGATAATACCAAGAGTCATCCAAATCTCCAAAAATGTGAAGGAATCCTAGCCGTCCATCGAGGACAGTCATGGTTCGTTGGATCTGGAGGACACATGTCGAAATATCATCATTTCACTGACTGGAAAGTCAAAGGCACAAGGTGCTCTGTTCCTCCAACTCGCGAAACATGAAATGGTGAAATGATCTGAGCCGTCGAATCGAGGAGAAATCTGGTCCATTGATCCAAGAAGGACACGTGGTGAAAGATCATCTCTTCGCTGACTAGAAATTCAAAGGAATGAGGTGTTCTAACCCAAGGATGATTTTAGGGGCTAAATTTTGCTCATGAGCTAATTTTCCATGGTTTTTCCAAAAACAAGATTCGCTATTTTAAAAATGATTCGCCCAAATTATATAGGATAAAATTATTTTACCTTAAAAATCGCCAAAATTTCATAAAAACTATATCAAATCCTTATAAATTTGAATATTTTTAAAAAAATATCGCCAATCATTTATAGTTGGAATATGAAGGATTAGTAAGATTCACCAAGCTTTCCGCATTTTAAAATAAATTTCCATACTTAAAATCATCCCTGTTCTAACCTCTTGAACTCGCGATATGCGAAATCGAGAAATAATCTTAGCCATTGGATCAAGGATGAATCTAGGCCATCGGATCTAGGAGGAAGTTCATAACAGACCATGTCAGAAAGGACAGCTGGCAGTGTATGACAGCAAGGACACGTGGCACAATCATACAAGGACAAGTGTCAAGTTTACTCGGCATTTTAGGCCACTGAAAATCACAATTCTGAGTGACATATGGCAACCAATTAGCTTATGACATGTCCCTGAGTGTTGCAAGAATGACGTCACTCCTGGAGTTTAGTTTCGGGAGTTTTAGCATCAATACTCCCCCAAAGTCCCAAAAGCTGAAGTTCCA
>JASDQU010106782.1:29087-43224 GCA_032191745.1 Picea mariana | reverse complement strand
GCTCAATAAAAGAGTTGCAAGAAAATGCGATCTCTTCTCAGGGACATGGGTTCGCGATGCCTCTTATCCGCTTTATCCTGCTGGACAATGCCCTTACCTTATGGAAGGAAGAGTAAACTGTAGGAAGAATGGAAGGCCAGATTCTGATTACGAGAAATGGAGATGGCAGCCGAACGGGTGTTCCATTCCCAGGTACTCTCTGCCCTTCTATGTTTTATAGTTGGGACCGGGAACAATTAATGTAAATACAATTAATAATTTTAAATTATTGTTGGGACCGGGAACTGAAAACATCGATTTTTCTATAAAAAAAAAAAAGTACCTTATTTGTCATGATATGATTGGATAAGGGATTGAAGGTTTTATTGCCACTATTCTCAATGTTATATATGTTGGCATATCGAAAGTATTTGATCGTATATGGTCTTTTTGAATCATATATTTTGTTATGCATTCGTCGAAGTTGGATTAATGCTAGCATTAATTCGAATGTTTGGTTTAGCATTTTATGCTAGGTAAATTTATGGCAATGTTTGATATGGTGGTATATCGAAAGTTTGGTTTTCCAATACATTCTCTGGTGTTCGGACTATTGTTACAAAAAATATAATTCTTTATTTGGGATATGTGAGAGACCTGTCGCATTGAATTTTTTTCTTAAATGTTTACAGTGCATTTCTGACAGACTTAAATGTTTACCTAACATGCTTGGTAATGCTGAATGGTTACTTAACACGCTTGTTACACGACATTTTCTTCCGTTTTTTAAATTTATATGCTCCAGCGGTATCGCTGGTTCACTGGTCCATTCTTGTTTTTTGCATGGCACTAATTTCTTATTTGCATGTTGTCATTGTTCTTGCTTGTGTATTCGTGTTGTTGCAGTTTGCACATTTGGGTTTCTGCAATCGCAATTGGAACAACATCGTTCCTGGGGGAGTGGTTGCTAGTTGCTTCTTTCTTCGTTGTATGTTGTTTATTGTTGCTTGATTCAACTTTGTTGCTTGCTTTTTTCTTCGTTGTATGCTTTTTATTGTTGCTTGATTCGACTTTGTTGCTTGCTTCTTTCTTCGTTGTATGTTGTTTATTGTTGCTTGATTCAACTTTGCAGGGTTCCGGTCCTGCACCTGAAGTTGGGCCTTTTGGTGCTTGTTAGCTGGGTTGTCATTTGGTGCTTGTTCTTGTTTGCCCAGGGTTTGCAATGTTGGGAAGCTGCATTTGCGGTTGGATCTCTGGTTACATTTTTTTGCACTACAGTTTGCGTAGAATACTATTAAGATAAAATAACAGACTAAAGAATTGCAGGTGATGTAAATTGCATCTGTTATGCGTTGAAACAGAGTTTTTCGGTCTCAAAATATATTTCATAGTTGTTGATGCTTTTTCCATGGATTCTGTGTTACTATAGTTTCATAGTTATGAGAATGCCTTTTGTTGTGTGGGAGATATAGTTGTTCTCTCCCTTTTACTTTCATGTTGTAAACTACGTTTGACTCTAGTTTCTCGCGTTTCTGTGGTCATTCCGATCGACTGTCATTCGGTTGCATACTTAGCCAGTTTTATGGATGCGGCTTTGCTAGTAGGTTCTATCGAACTATGAAAGGTCGTGTTTGGTGTATACATTAGCTTTCCCGAATTAGTTTTCTTTAAAAGAAGGCTTCCTGGACAGAAGAGAATGCAATTTATGAAATTATAGGTTTCCTGGACAACATAAGTTAATGATCGCGGGTTCTGGGGGTGGCGGGCTGAAAATTGGGCTTCAGTTGTTCTGTGCCCTGCAAATAGCACAGAGAGTTCCGCGATCATTCCAACCAACCATAGTTCGGTTCGATACTTAGAAAGTTTTATGGATGCAGCTTCACAGATAGGTTGTATCGAACTATGGTGTATACATTAGCATTTCCGAATTAGTTTTCTTTATAAGAAGGGTTCCTGGACAGAAGACATTGAAATTTATCAAATTATAGGTTTCCTGGACATCATAAATAAAACATAGGAAATATGTAATTTTATAAAATAGATATATAAAGCATGAACGGAGCCCTCATCCCATACTTAACCAATTTTTACATCGCGGGTTCTTATGGTAGACGAATGAAAATTGACAATCAGAGAGTTTCGCGATATACAAATTGACAATCGGACTTGCGGACTATTTTAATTTGAATTTTTGCATTGTGGTTTGCGTAGAATACTATTAAGATAAAATAGCAGACTAAAGAATTGCAGGCAATGTAAATTGCATCTATTACACGTTGAAGCAGAGTTTGTCGGACTTAAAATATATTTCATAGCTGTTGATGTTTTTTCCATGGATTTTGTGTTACTATGGTTTCATAGTTATGAGAATGTCTTTTGCTGTGTGAGAGATATACCTGTTCTCTCCATTTTACTTTCTTGTTGTAAACTGCATTTGACTCTAGTTTCTCATGTTTTTGTGGTTATTCCGACTGACCACCATCGGTTGCATACTTATCCAGTTCAAGGGATGCGACTTCGCCAATAGGTTCTATCGAACTATGACAGGTTGTGTTCAGTGTATACATTAGCTTTCTCGAATTAGTTTTCTTTAAAAGAAGGCCTCCTGGACAGAAGAGAATGCAATTTATGAAATTATAGGTTTCCTGGACAACATAAGTTAATGATTGCGGGCTCTCGGGGTGGCGGGATGAAAATTGGGCTTTTGTTGTTCTGTGCCCTTTAAATAGCATGGAGAGTTCCGCCATCATTTCGACCAACCGCAGTTCGGTTCCATACTTAGCCAGTTTTATGGACGTGGCTTCGCGGATAGGTTGTATCGAACTATGGTGTATACATTAACATTTCTGAATTAGTTTTCTTTATAAGAAGGGCTCCTGGACATAAGACATTGAAATTTATCAAATTATAGGTTTCCTGGACAACATAAATTAAACATAGGAAATATGTAACTTTATAAAGTAGATATATAAAGCATGGACGGAGCCCTCATCCCATACTTAGCCAATTTTTTCATCGCGGGTTCTCGGGGTAGGCGACTGAAAATTGACAATCGGAGAGTTTCGTGATATACAAATTGACAATCGGACTTGCGTACTATTTTAATTTGAAGGGAGGCATGTCCAAAAAACTTAGCATTCTCGAAATAGTTTACTTTACGTACGTTTTACATACCCTGGTGGACAAAAAACACACAAAAAAAATAATAAGCATTTTTTGGATCGTGGGTTCTTGGGGTGGCAGGATCTAAATTCGGTCTCTATTGTTCCATGTCCTACAAATAGCATGGAGAGTTTTGCAATATACAAATTGACAATTGGACTTGCGAAGTATTTGAACTTGAAGGGTTGGTGCAAAAAAACTAGCATTCTCGAATTACTTTTCTTTACGTACGTTTTACATATGCTCGTCAACAAAAATAGAAAAATAGTAGTAACATCTGATACATAGGGCACCATCCCCGCTACCTTCAGCGCTTCCCAATACACATTAAATATGATTTCAAAAGTCAAAACTAACCAGACAGGTTCGAAAAGATAGGATTTAATAACTGGAAAGCTTGAGGACATCTCCCATTAAAATGAATAGATAGACGAATATTATGGGATCTGGTAATTTCTTTTTGCCTGCACTTTGAATTTGCAAAAATATTTTTTTTTAGTTTTTTTTGCTTGTGCAATTTTAGTTTTCTTAAAAGCTTCGGCATAGTTCACGAACGTGTCGCCGACAGAGGCCTTGATGTCATGTCCCTCTTTAATATTCTGCATTTCGAAATGATGGGATGTAATAACTAGAAAGCTTGAGGACATCTCTCATTAAAATGAATAGACAGGCGAATACTATCGGATCTAGTAATTTCTTTTTGCCTGCATTTTAAATTTGCGAAAATATTTTTTTTTAGTTTTTTTTTCTTGTGCAATTTTAGTTTTCTTAAAAGCTTCAACATAGTTCACAAACGTGTCGCCAACAGAGGCCTTGACGTCATGTCCCTCTTTAATATTGTGCATTTCGAAATGATGGGATGTAATAACTGGAAAGCTCGAGGACATCTCCCATTAAAATGAATAGATAGGCGAATACTATCGGATCTGGTAATTTCTTTTTGCCTACATTTTGAATTTGCGAAAATACTTTTTATTTTATTTTTTTGCTTGTGCAGTTATAGTTTTCTTAAAAGCTTCAGCATAGTTGACGAACATGTCACCCACAGAGGCCTTGACGTCATGTCCCTCTTTAATATTGTGCATATATTAGATGTCAGATTTGAGAATCTGTTTGGATATGAGAATTTTAATATGTGCTGCTAGTCACTGTTCAATGTACATATTCAAAAAGACTGGCATTAATAAGTGAAAATATCGAGAAAATCTGTCATTAAAGAGAATCAACATAAAATCTACGAAAAACCATCCAACGTTTGTTTTAAATACTTATTGCCATTTCTCTCTATCATCAAAGAATTGCGCTTTAGGGTGCCTTCATTTTAATGTTCCTGGTCATGGACATGTAAGACAACTTAGAGATGCGATTGAGGGGCACATGAAAGAAGAGAGACTGGTTTTATGTGACGTGAGCTTTGAGTAAAAAGAAAACTCTGTTATACAAGAAAAACTTAGAGAGGACGGAGAAAAAAGAACAAGTATGTTCTAGTTGGTGATCTCCCTGTCTTCGATGCTTTGGTTGGTTGAAAAGGATGCCTTGAGATTTGTTGGTTGAACTTCTTTGTTTTCTTGCTGAGAATTGTAATGGATTTTGAGGTCACGTGCAAAATAGTTCTTCGTTTAAGTATATAGCTTCTTCCAACAACACAAATTTGGCAAGTGTATCGAATTGTAGAGATTGCACTAGTATTTGTCTACCTCGGAGGCAGGTAACAGAAACTATACGGGTGGATAAAACGACATATTATCACTACAAAAGTTTCTATTTCATAGTTTGATGACTTGCATGTGGGTCTGGTAGCCGACTTGACAAAAAGCTATGTTATTTGTTAAAGTTTGTTCAGTTTCCTCAGGATGTAGTTGCAGGCTCCACATATTTGGCGTGACCTCCGAACATTCCAAACCTTTATGTTGGCCGCCATACCTCCACCGCTATGAGGAAAGATATATTCTGATTTCATCTGCAACATTTGATACACTTTCCAGACTTGTGCTGGTGCATTCTGTAGCATTTGATGCCCTTGCCACACCTCTTCTGCCCAAATAAGTTATGTACCTCAACAGTTTTTCATTTTGCATTTGGGTTGGACGTTTCTTTCAATTTACTATAATAAATCAAACAAACGATCGAATATAGCGAGAATACCAGTCACTACCTACTTGAATTTTTTCCCCCTACCTCAGTTGTTGTGACATAAAACGACTCTGTCCACTTTGAAATCGGCCTGAATCGCATTTCTAAGTTGTCTCGGATGTCAAGGGTCAGGAACATTGCAAGGAAAGCACCTTAAACCCCAACTTTTCAATGGCAGAGGGGAATTAATACTTGACAAAGAATGGAATGTTAAATAAGAAACCATTGCAAGCAGGCCATATCTGGAAGAGACAAGGCATTCAAAAAACTGGGATATATGTACTTGGTAGCACCGATAAAGTACAAAACCCAAAATTGATATTCAACTCGTTTTTTATGAAGAAAGAGTTTGAACGTCAAGAAAACTGTGAAGAAGCTTCATCAATGTACATATTTTTTATTGGTCGATGGCAGACGAAATCGCAATTATTGTCGCCAATAGACTCAGCTGTATTTTGTAACCCATCTTATTTGAATATAGAATAATTATGGTTTAAATTTTAATAGTATTTTCCAATTTTTGGTATTTGTTTTAATTGTATTTTGTACTTTCTTCCCCTGTGTCGTTTAACATGAAGAACAATCTTTTGTTTCTGCTGCCCACTACTTCAATCTAAATAAAACCTTCTCTGTTCTTTCTTTACATTTTACATTTAAGAATAATTAATGAGTTACAACAAGGCGGTTGGACTGTTGACGCAATGTTCCTGTGAAGTATGTTGGATATATTGCAGCTTCTTCTATTTGATAATATCCATGCATATATACTAATATCAGTACTATTGGAATAAATACAAAAAAAGTCTTCTTTGGAAAAGCTTAGGCAATTGTGTTTGGGTTTGCGGTATTAAACAACTATGTCCATTGTTTCGTCATATACATCTTGCAGCCTAAGAACTTCCGTGGTTTGCAATTTATGCTTTAATTACTTAAAGTCACACCAAATTTTGATTGCATTTAATTTAATTTAGATATTGATGTTTATGGAGAGCCGATGTTTGCTGATGTCATTGCAATGAATACAAGATAAATAGATGATAAGGAGTTGATCTCGTTGAGACCACAATGTAAGTTCATGTTTCTTATTGTGCTATGTTCATCTTGCCGTCAAAATTTTTGTGGTTTCAACGAAATTTGCAAGCCGAAGAGCATCTTGCAAATTGGGAGATCATTTGCATTTGAAACAGAAACGATCCATTAATATATATTAGTATGAATACTATTCAAATAAACATGAAAACTTTCTCCATTGATAGATACTAGTAAGAAAAATATTGAAATAGATATCAAAACTTTGTCTTGGCCAAGACTTAGCCAGTTATTTGGGCAACAGGCCCCAGGTTCACGACACCCACCACCTATGTCCCCTATTTTGTCATATACATGTTGCAGCCAAAGAACTTCAGTGATCTACACTTAATGCTTTTACTAGTGAGAACCCAATAGAGGTTCGAAAACATTGCCATTAATAATAAAAAAAAAGAAAAAAAAAAAAAGGTTTTTTTGACTCTCAGATACTTATCTCTTTTCTCCTTTTGTTTTTCCTGTCCATTATGGATTTCTGGGTTTATACTTAGTTGTCTTTCTATAATGGGCGGTTTCAGGGTTCCTGGGTTGACATATCTTCATCTCCATCTATATTTTCACATGACAAATCAAACCGACTGTTATACCTTTCCATACCTAGGAAATTTTATGGTCGCGGTTGCTGGATTAGCGCATACAAACTGGCCTTTTCTTCTTCCCGCTCGTTATCGCTTTCTGGATATATGATTATTTCGCTTTCTATGGTATCTAGTTCCAGAGTTGGTGGGCTGACATGTCTTCATATCCATCTATATCCTCGCATGATAGATCTAACCGACCGTTGTTCCTTTCCATACTTACCCAATTTTATGCCCGCTGTTGCGGGGCCAGCGCTTGCGAACCCAGCTGTTTATCGTTCTGCTATATACATCTTGCACTCACAATATCCGTCATCTACAATTGCACCACGGGTTCCTCATATACATTAACTTCGTTCAAAGTATCTGTTGTTACTTTCCATCCATAGCAACTTCGCGTCCTTCCTGATATACATCAACAATGCTCTTACTAGTGACAAGTGGACACAGTGGTACGAAAGATACTTCCGTGATACGAAAGCTACTTCCATGATCTGCAATTCATGCCTTAACATATCCATCTATATCCTCGCACGATGGATCCGACCGACTGCTGTTCCTTTCCATACTTAGCCAATTTTATGTCCGTCGCTGCAGGGACGACGCTTGCAAACCCAGTTGCTTATTGTTCCTCTATATACATCTTGCACTCAAAACATCCATGATCTACAATTCCACCACAGGTTTCTCATATACATTAAGTTCGTTCAAAGTATTTGTTCCTGCTTTCTATCCCCAACAACTTCACATCCTTCCTGATATACATCAACAATGCTCTTACTAGTGAAAGGTGGACACAGTGATACGAAAGATACTTCTATGCAAGGATGATTTTAGGGGCTAAATTTCGCTCATGGGATAACTTTCCATGGTTTTTCCAAAAAAAAGATTCGCTATTTTAAAAATGATTCACCCAAATTATATAGGATAAAATTATTTTACCTTAAAAATCACCAAAATTTAAAAAAAACTATATAAAATACTTATAAAATTGAATATTTTTACAAAAATATCGCCAAACATTTATAGTTGACATATGAAGGATTAGTAAGATTCGCCAAGGTTTCTACATTTTAAAATAAATTTCCATCCTTAAAATCATCCCTGCTTCTGTGATCTGCAATTTATGGCTTAACTGGTGACAACTCAGTAGGGATTCACAAGCATTTGCATTAATAATCAAACACTAGATGTTCTTCTATGAGATACTTAGTTTTTTTTCCCTTCTCTTCTTCTCGTGTTTTAACTACAATTCCACTGCAAACTCCTCTGTCCTTTTTCCCTTATTTTCTTCCCGTGTATTATGGGACTATAAAATATGGACATGATATTTTATAGAGCATGTACAAATTCTGCATTCCATACCTAGTGACATTTTGGATTGCGGGTTCTCGGGCGGGCGGGCTCAAAATTGGGTCTCCATTATTCCGTGGCCTACAAATAGCACCCAGAATTTCACGATATACAAATTGACAAGCGAACCTGTGGACTGGTTGAATCAACATTGCACTTATATTGTTCCGTGTCCTCCAAACAGTGCTCCTAGTTCCGCGATATAGAAATTGACACACGAAATGCAGGACTGGCGGGGTGGAAATTGCCATTGTTTACGGACTCTAGTCCCTATGAAGTATCTAACAGTATCTAAAAAAATATTTTAAATACTAAATTAGCTCTTAGTAGTGACAAATGGACACAGAGGTACGAAACAGTTGGAATTACACTCTCTGCAATATACAAATTGACTACTGGATTCCGACATCGTCCACTCTTTCGTGTTACAGATTATGCATTCAACTATTAGGAGCGATACAATTAGAAGGTTCGAGCCTCGCCTCCTCTACAAACACCTTCTCAGCCTGTTTTGGATCCTCCTGTTGTCGGGTTGATATCTTATAGAGCATGTATGAATTCCACATTCCATACCTGGCAACATTTTTTATCGTAGGTTATCGGGTAGGCGGGCTCAAAATTGGGCCTCCATTGTTGCGTGTGTTGCAAATAGCACCCAGAATTCCGCGATATACAAATTGACAAGCGGACCTGCAGACTGGCTGACTCAACATTGCACTTCTATTGTTCTGTGTCCTCCAAAAAGTGCTTCTAGTTCTGCGATATACAAATTCACACACGAAATGCAGGGCTGGCGAGGTTGAGATTGCCATTGTTTACCAATGATAATCCCTATGAAGTATCTAACAGAATCTAAAAATTATTTTCAATACTAAATTAACTCTTACTAGTGAGAACTGGACACAGAGGTACGAAACAGGTGGCATCACACCTTGCACAATATACAAATTGATTGTTGGGTTCGGACATCTTTTGCTCTACCGTGTTACAAATTATGCATTCAAATGTTCGGAACGATACAAGTTAAATTTCGGGGACTTGCGTCTTCTGCAGACACGTTCTCAGCCTGTTTTGGATCCTTCTGTTGGCGGGTTCACTAAATGTGCAACTCTTGGATACTGTTTCGGGTTGGCATCAAGCTTTGTTTTACCACGGTTCACAAATGTTTCAAAGAATCTATCACTACCTCAGTTGGCATCCGACCCTCCACAATATACAAATTGACTACTGGGTTCACATCTTCTACTCAAAATTTCCGTGATCTACAATTCCACCGTCGACTCCTTTGTCCTTTTTCCCTTTTCTTCTTCCCCTGTATTATGGCTCTTTGGTTATATACTCGGTCGCCTTTCTATAATCCCAGGTTCCAGCATTGGCGGGCTGACTTCTTTATCTCCATTTATATAATCACACTAGCAATCCGACCGATCGCTATTTCTTTCCATACTTAGCCAATTTTATGGCCGCGGTTGCTGGGTTGGCAATCTACAATTCTACCTCGGGCTCCTTGAACTTGCAAGCTTCACTGTGCCATGGTTCACAAATGTGCTCTCTAATATACATTGGTTATGCTCTTACTAATGACTCTTATAAGTGACGACTGCACACAGCAATACGAAACGTGTTCATGAAATCTCCAATTCTTAGTCAGTGTTTCGGGTTTGCGCATTCAAACTCTGTTGCTTCTTATTATGTGATATACATATTGCACTCAAAATTTTCGTGATTAACAATTCCACCGCGGAGTGGTTGGTCCATTTTCCCTTTTCTTCTTCCATTGTATTATCACTTTGTCATTATATACTTAGTTGCCTATCTATAAACGCGGGTTCTAGCCTTGGCCGGTTGAGATATCTTTATCTCCATCTATAATATCACACGACGAATCCAACCGACCACTATTGGTCTCCATACTTGGCTAATTTTATGGCCACGATTGGTGGGTTCGCGGTTTCGAACTCTACTTCTTGTTGCGTCATGTACATCTTGCACTCAAAACTTCCGTGATCTACAATTCCAGCATGGGCTTGTCGAAATCGCAACCTTCACTCTACCACTGCTCACAAATGTTTCAAAGTATCTCTCGCTGCCTTCCATCCCCACTAACTTCCTATCCTTCCGGCTGTCTTACCATACCCTCTTCGTTGTTACGTGTATTGCACTCAAAAAGTTCTGAGACATACAATTTGACCCTCACCCCCTCACCTTCAACGATTGTACCTTGCAACCCTATTTTGTAGCGGTTTTTTTCCCTTGCCCGTGACCTTCGTACTTTCTTACTATGCAATTAGAAACCTTTCATTGTAACAGCTGACCATACAGGAATCGTCAACATTTTCATTAATGGGCGAAAATCTCGAGGAGATATCCCATTATTACGCATTAAACCAAGATGTGCGGAGAGTTATTTTTTCCCTTCCGATTGTTCATCTCGAACATGCATCATCGTGTTGGCCCACTCAAGAAATCTACAATGCTTAATCGCTCATTGCAATATCCACCATGTTCACATTTCTATGTACGCAATTAGTATTGTTTAATGTTAACAATGCATCATGCAAAAACCATTCAAATTGTCATTAATCAATGAAAGTCTCAAGGACATCTCCCATTCACATGATTTCGACCAAAATTTGCCCAGGGTTTTATTATCCCTTCCAACTTTTCATTTCATTCATCGTTCTTGTAGACTTATGGCAGCACGTCGAGAGCAGTTTTGTGGAGATACAGTAAATAGGTTCTCACAAGAGGACCAAACCTTCTAGTGGTCTAGGGCATACTTTTACTATTCATCCCGTTCCGCCCAGAACGAAGTGATTTGGACCTCTGGAATCGCTCGTGCAGGCTGTGTCCCTGAGGTTTTTGACTATAAGGAGGTGGTCTCTTGGTGCGCCGAAAAATATATTCCAGGCAAAAGAATTATTCCACTGCGCGACCACTTTCCTGTTTCTTTGTCACCTCAGGTCTTCCGCGAGATGTTAAAATTGTCGAAACCAACATTGACGTTCAGAGGACAAGACTACAAGAAGTTTCTAGAAAAACATCATAGCGGGTTGGACATCTTAGCCGATTTCCTCAAAGACCCGACAACAGTTTCTGAAGATATCACAAAGTTGCAGGTAAGTTCCTTTAGAAATCCATTACGGGAAATTGCTTGGTTGTTTACAAGAATAATGGGACAGGCATCCACAACAAGCATTTCCCATATAATTATTTATATTTTGTATTTCACGATCAAGGAACAATACATTTTCGGTTGGGGGAACCTAATTTCCATTGAGCTCTATTCTCAGTTGTCACGATTCAAAGAATTGAATAAATTTTATATGTCATCGTACTTGATTTTCGCAATTGTGTATTGTTGTCCGTTTCCAAAACTTTCTCTTTCAAATAAAATAAACTGTGGATTCGACCCAATAACATTCTGGCACGAGGGACTATGGAGGCACAAGGCCTTCCATTGTTTTTATGAAGTTTTTAATGGCTTTGTCTCAGTTTTCAAAGATTTACTGTTAGGCAAGGATGCTTCGCGGATGTTTGGCCAGGCAACCAAGTTTTTGAATAGAAAGGGCACACTTGAGCAAGAGGAAAATCATAGTGTCCTCATGGTATTTGGCTCTAAGGAAAATCTTGCCTTCCTTCCATGCCACATCACGGACAATATGTTTGTTGCATAAATAGAAAAGAAATACAACCACTGGTTGCATTTTTTCCATGACAAGAAAAAAAAACAATTCATTCCTTTGCCTTGGAAATTCGGAGACTTTGTGTGCAAAAGCATCAACAAGATTGATGAGTTTGCCACCCATTTCAAGAAATTGAACCTAACATACGCTGAAAGGCTAAAAGGGTTCGACCCTAATGGAATTTTTCGAGAACATTTACTGGGTGTTGGATTTAACACCTCTTTTATCCATAGACACCCGACCCAAGATAGGGACAGTGTTGACAACAATTTTGCTTATGTCAATTGCGACTCACAGACATTCCAAAGAGCGACTGAATTGTACAGACAACATGGAAAAGTACCCGGTGAGAAGAGTACCCAGTCCCCCGCCAGGACTCCCAAAAGCACGACATCACAGAGCATCACTTCAACGGTCCACCCCAGTAAGAAAGCAACCCAAAAATCTTCGAACGGAGGAGGATATAAGAACTCTCCTCGCATAAATATTGATAGTTCTCACAAAATTCCACTAACGAAGAAGAGAAAAAAAATGCAGGGAAAGCGGAGGAACCTGAAATTGAAAGTGGAAAACTGTAACTTGAAATTGAAGAACAACACATGTAGAAAATTGGGTCGTTCACGGTGGAAATATCTTACACCGAATTTTTTGACATAGATGAATCCTTCATAATCCAGAGCGCTATTTTTGACAGCCAATCTAAAAGCATGGTCATTGAAAAGAGAGATGTAACAAACAAGAAAGGCAAATCTCGCACAGAGATTGACTTTAGAAAAATGTCATCATCCCAAATCTGCTCATTTCACCATGTAACCAGTGACATTCTTTGTGATTCCATTGGAGGAATGGAAACAGATCATGCCAATCTGAAACAACGTCTCAACGAATTTGATCAGGATTTCATTGCAACCCCAGAATTTGCTAGTCCTTTGGCAAAAATCATGTCTGCTACCACTGCAAGAAAGATGAAAGTATCCTCTACCCTCCTTGCATGCTCTAGAGCCCTTGTAGAGAATAACATCAACAAAAGAATGCAGCTAGTTACTGAAGCCTGGGAAACATCGCAAAATTTAGTTTCCTTTGGAAAGAAGGCCAATGATTTGCTGGAACATTTGGAGGTGAATTTAAAAAATGAACATATTTTCTATGAGTAGGTATTGGCGCCTTTTTCCAACTATGCTGTCAACACATCAGAACTAAAAAGAAGACAGGAGTAACTCCCCTCCCCAAAGCGCACCAAAAATGTAAAAGCATGCTGGCAAAAGAAAGTTGACAACCTGAAGCTCATTATCAAATCATGTAAACAAGTCATATCAGAAAAGGAATATTTATTCACAAGCCTACTACAGATGGACTTAGCCAGAACTACCAACGAGGTTCAAGATCCTAACTTAATTCTCAAATCCTTGTCAGTCACCAAAGAAGCCTTCCAGGAACAAGTTAATATTTTAAAGGGGTTGTCTTTCGAAAACTTTTACGGCATACTTGAACATCGTCTAGATGAGCACAAGCGCTAGGTACTAGACTATGCCTCACACAATGAAGAAATTGAACAGAGTCTGCATAGTATTTCAATGGATCTAAGGAAATTAGAAAACGACCTTTACGACATAGAAATCTGGGATGAAATCAACACAGCCCCATGAAAAGCTACATTGAATAATGGTTCCAACAGAGAATGAACGGCCTCGTCCAGGAAAGGAAACAACCAGTCAACAAGACTCCACTGCCCATCGACGACAGCAACAAAAACGCATCGGCTTCATAGTAAGTTTATACTTCCATCTTGCTTTGTTTATCAATCCAGTTTAAGTCTATGCTCTCATCTTCTTTTCTTTATCAATTCACTTATGTCCTCTTTAAATAAAAAACTATAACCAAAGACTCATAACTTCCAATTTCTTCTTTTCAGGTCTTCCTCTCTACCATCGTGCACTTCTTCTTTCGACGTTCCTAATTCTTGTACTTATTTCTTTTTATGGTCCGCGAGAGCCCCAATCCCAGTCTATATGACAAACGTATTTACATTTCCAAAAACATGTAACAAACATTATTAATTTTTTATAAATTCCAAAGAAAACTGATTCGTCAATGCCCTTATTGTATACTAAATTTTGGGTTTCCAGGAACCTTTCTTGTTTGTTCCAAAGAAAACTAATT
>JASDQU010106782.1:15496-26210 GCA_032191745.1 Picea mariana | reverse complement strand
TTTTAGGCCACTGAAAATCACAATTCTGAGTGACATATGGCAACCAATTAGCTTATGACATGTCCCTGAGTGTTGCAAGAATGACGTCACTCCTGGAGTTTAGTTTCGGGAGTTTTAGCATCAATACTCCCCCAAAGTCCCAAAAGCTGAAGTTCCAGGACGAAGGATAGTCGTTTGATCACCACAGATCATGGACCATTGCTCTGAAGAGTGAAGCACTCAAATGACTAGCCAGTGGTCATATCTTGTGGTCACATCGTCAAGAGCTGGAGAGAAGAGCTAGAGTTTCCAAGCTCCTTTTCGGAGATCGTGAATTGGAGAGTCGAGATGTCTCATCCCCAGATCCCCGAAACCTGAAGTTCCAAGACCAAGGATAGTCACCTGATCACCACGGATCATGGACCATTGATCTGAAGAGCGAAGTGCTCAAATGACTAGCCATTGTTCATATTTGGTGGTCACATCATCGAGAGCTGGAGAGCAGAGCTAGAGCTACCAAGCTCCTTTTTGGAGATCGTGACTTGGAGAGTCAAGATGCCTCATCCCCAGATCTCCGAAACATGAGTCGTGAAAGTGCCTTATGAATAAGTTTTTGGTCACCACCAGAGGTCACCTGAAAGGAAGGGGCTTAGCTAGAAGAGATAGCACCCACTGTGAAGTTTTCTTCAGGAAGAGAGAAGGTGCCAAAATGCATGAACGTGCAAAGTTTCTGTGAGTAACTGTCAGAATGAAGTGATTGCATCTACCAGATAATTTGATGAGCTGTAGGGTGGCTTCCAGAGGAGTTGAAGATCCTTGGTGTAACTGTTAGAGATAACTGATGGTTTCTACCAAAGAATTCAAAGAGTCTTCAGGGTGATCGATAGAGAAGACAAAGAGTCTTGAGGAAACTACCAGTGGAATGTAAACTCAACATAGAGTCGACTGGCAGGTGGAAAAGGGTTGAAGACTGTTATAGTCAGTAAAGACAAAATATCTTTGGAGAAGGGCCAGTGATGATGAATGAAGTGGGATAGCACATGCAGCATGCACAAGGTGCAAAGAGACTATAAAAATGCAGAACATAGAAGAGATTGATGATGTGATTTTTAAGAGTGTGTTATGCAGGTTGTTGTTGAGAGTCATTCATGCATGTAGAAGGAGGCAGGGTGCAACAACTAAAATGCACAGAAGAGGAATGGTGCATAGAAGGGACATGGCACACAGAGCATACAAGTCAGAAGAACAGAAAGCGCAAGGAATGTGTGCAGGAAGACATTGATGCAGGCAGAGTAGAGCAGTGTAGCAGAACAATGATGAGACTGGTAAGCCATTGATAAATATTGTATCACTGTGATAAATTTACTGATAAAAAAATTTATATCTCGAGGTGGTAGGGAGGTGCTATGGAGGACTGTTGTCCTCTGAGTTTCAAGTCGGTGCTTGAACAAAGGGAGTTTTAGCTTCCATCTGGTTGCAGCCAAAGAAACCATGGTGGTAGGGTGGTGCAAGGGAGAACTATTGTTCTCTTTTATACAGGTTGGTGCTTGTGTGACTGGAAGTTGGTGCTTCCATCCAGTTGGTGTTGGAACACATAGGGATTTTTTGCTTCCTTCTAGTGGGTGCTAGAGAAACTAGGGAGTTGGTGCTTCCTTCTAGTGGGTTCTAGAGAAACCAGAGAGTTGGTGCTATCAGCAAGTAGCAGCTTGCAAAACAGAGGTGGTAGCCTCATTATGACTCGGTGCTCATAAGAATGATAATGTACATAAAATAATTATCATATAAATAAAAAGAGGTTTTCACCCTTTATGGATTTCCTCAGGAATATCTGTCTCTGCATTAGACGTGTGTGATTGATGTTGAATACTCTATTGCTTATTTATTATGATCATCATTGAGTGTTCTGTAATGAGTTTAAAAATTGATATAATTGTTTAATCATAGTAACAACTGATTCACCCCCCCCCCTCTCAGTTTTCCAACACAATAAACATCAATCACATCAATGTGACTATATATCCCCCTTTGAAATCAATGACAAAGGGTCATTCTCTCCTTGGGGCTGCTCCCCCTTCTTGAACTCTCCTTGGGGATTCTCCCCCTATCTGAATGCCTCTGATCTTCCTATGAATAATCTCTCCCCTTTTGAACAATAGATATAACTATGATGTAATGCTAAAAATACATCTCTCATACTCCCCCTGTGACCATTGCTCCCCTTGAAAATATGCCTATGTGCTCTTTCTTCAAATATATGGCTCTTTCCTTGTATGTATCTAATAAACATCTTCTCCTAGAATCATGGGAAGAATAATGAAACCCCCTATGGGTATGTCTCCCCCTATATTCTCTGCAAGATGAACAATATGCTACCATATAACGATCCTTGGACTAGTTCATGCATCAAACTCATGCTATACCAAACATCATGAAGGAAAATATATGTCAAAAATAGAGAATCATGAGAAAAATATCAACCAAGTACATCTTGTTCCAAAATGTGTGCTCATCATGCATAACACCAATGTACATCAACATCGTACAATGTGCCAAAAGATCTCATCAATGGAATGTATCAACCATATGCCAACATGTTCATCTACTAATATGCCAACCATGTGTCATATCATTCATGATATGTCTCCATCGTGAACCAAGTGTCATAACTATGTATCTCAAACAAGTACCAATTGTTGTGCTCATCAAGTAATACCAATGGTGTACTATCATCAAGCATATTCCATCTATGAGAGTACCAAACATGTACATTAACATGTATCACCACTTGTACCAAGCAAGTACATCAACCATGCACCAATACCACAACATGATAAATCCTCATACATGTATGTCAAATCCTCCATAAAATATGTGCCAATCATACTGCTAGTAGGTTCCTCTACCAATCTACTAAAAATGTACCAATCATACATCAACTATAGATCAAGCTATGACTCATCAATGATGTACAACATGATCACCTCATCAATTTACCAACTATATTTCCAATATGTAGCTCATCACTAAGACATCCAACAAATATTCTTCTAATAATACATCATATGATATATCAATGAAACTCAAAATGTGTACCAGCTATGTACATCAACATATCAACATCAATCCTCCATTCACTACAACAAATACTAAAATTCCAACAACACATGTACCAGTAGTATGCTTCAATAGATCAATGACATCTCTAGCTAGCATCATCAAGATATATCACATAACCAAGGTGACATAACTTCATTGTCATAACCAACATTGTTCTCCAACAGAAAATGCCTCAATCCATACTCATGGGTTAGTTCCATGCATCCAAGATGGCCTTTAATTATCCTTTTTTTTATCATCACTTTACATAATCCAATATAGAATCATGAAAATCTGCAACAAACAGTGTCAGAGCTTGCAACAAACAATGTTAGACCCTGCAACAGAGAGTTATACCATCACATCAAGTTGTAACCCATGTGCATTGCCTTTTTCCCAAGGCTTTACCACATATACGCATCCTTCTGCACAAAAACTCTCATATTTATGCAACCTATTCAAGGTTAGCCCGCATATGTATGTGACTGATATCACTATCACCCATGTATTCTTCAGTAGATGACACACTTGAGCTTCCTTTAAGGCTTCCATTCTGCTCTGGTTTCTCAGCCTTCTTCACCCACTTCTGAAGGTGTCCTTGTTTCTCAGAACTTGAGCTTTGAGCTTCCATCCTTTCAAAGATGTCTCCCTTCCTTACTTCATTCCTTCTTCTAGTCATTCTATGTGAAGTCCTCATCATGGACTTTCTTCTTGTGTTCCAGCACTCCTGGGACTTGTGGCCAAATCCACTACAACTGTAGCATCTCATGCTATGACAATGAACAACAATATGTCCTACTTGATCACATCTTCAACACCTTGTGGTGTTATAAAATGTTCTATTATATCTCCTTTCATAATATCTACATTCCTAAGATTTGTGACCATATTCATTACATGAATAACATTGGCCATGAAAAATACTTTCATACCTTTGCTTTGGTGTCCATTTTCTTTGAGGTGTAATGGTAGCTTCTTGATGTATTTATTGCTTAGTTCTTTTGAAACTTTCCTTGTCTTTTGTAGATGGTTGACTTGCAACCTTTTCTTCATCCTTTACCTAATGCTTTTTTGAGGTTCTTTCTTCTACATGTGTAGCTTCTTTCTTGTATCCAAGACCTAATTTATCATTTGGTGATCTTTGACTTTCCAAGATTTCATTCAAGAATTTGTTTGACTTCTCTACTTTCTTTCTAAGATCAACAACTTTAGCTTCTAACGTGACTCTTCCTTTTCATTAATTTGATTCTTCAACAGTTCCTTTACCCTTTTGGCTTCTTCAATTTGGGTCTTGAGATGGATAATAGTTTCAAAACTTTTGCTAATCTCGTCATCTACCTTCATATCTTCTTTTTCATTCTTTAGTCTTGTGATCTCTTCTTCCTTTTCTTCTAATTGAGTCTTATTACTCTCTTGTTGTTCTTTGAGCATTCCCTTTAACTTCAAGATGTGCCTTTGACTCCTCCTAAGAAATTTCTTAGTGTTATTCGAAAGATAGCTATAGTATATATAATAATGGCCATTGCTATATTCATATAAACCATATTCAACTTTCTTTTGAATTTCTATTAGATCTTATTATATTCTTTCCATGAGATAACTACCATCAAACTCTAGACAAACTGTTTCTATATTTTCTTCTTCACTTGTAGAGAAAAATTCAACATCATCACATTTTGAATCATTTCAATCAAGAGTCTTTGGAGATATTCCTTTTTGCCAACATTATCACATGATTGTTTTCTTTCATTTGAAATGTATTCAAGATCTTCATTTGTGCTGACATCATCACTTGACTCTTTGTCTTCATTTGAAGTGTTTTCAAGATCACATTTAGAAATAATGCATTAAAGATTTTTTGGATATTCTTTACCTTTAATGATCTTGATGGAGTGGTCTTCAACATCTTCTTTCTTGTTTTGATATGTCTCCTCTAGATTTAGCCATTGATCCTTGGTGGAAGTGCATTTTCCCATGCTCTCTTTGATAGGGCTTGAGATTCCACTAAGAATGGTCTTAAGAGACAATGCATCATTCTTATTTCCTTCACTTTGAGCTGCAAACTTTGACTTTTTCTTCAAGGAAACTGATCCACCAATGGCTTCCTTCCAAATACCTGCTCCCATTTCCTTCAAGTGTACTCTCATCTCTATTCTCCAAGTAGAATAGTTGTACTCATCAAGGATGGGAAATTCATCATCCATTTGTGTGTCTATAGATCTCCTCCAGGCTTGTTAAGGCTTATAGTGAAGGCCTGCTCTGATACCAATTGTTGGACACACAGACTACACTGAGAGGGGGGGGTGAACATTGTAGGGCTATTTTTCAAAAATTTCCTCTTACAAAAAACTCATTAGTTAACAATCACCCTTAACTCATTAATCATTGTTGTCATTTATAACCAGTTAAATGTGAACACATATCAGAAACATATTATCAACAAATCATCACCACAAGGAACCCAAAGAACACAAGATGTATGTACAATTTTATTTTTATTACGGACTTCAATCCTTGGGGTTTTTCAGAAAAAACTGAATAGAGTAAAACTCTACAAGAGCACCAGCTCTATATGCAAGACTCAACTTACATCCTCAACACCAATTGAGATGAGGCAACAATCTTCCATGTATATCAATCTGTCACAGGTATGCGACTTTTTAGTAGTGTAGCCCACGTGTGTACGCGCCTTGACTCACTACAACCCATGTATGTACGCAGTCAATATGTATTACAGCATGCGTATGCCTTCTGAGTTACTTAGGGTTTTCTCTTCAATATCAACTCAGATCCTCTGCAACCTTCAATCACATTTTCATTTGTCTTTCATAGTCCAATCTGATCCAACCAATCACAACACATCCAATCTCTCCAAAAACTTACTCATGCTTCTCAACCATACAATATGAATGCTACTCCATCATGTATAAGCAACTAGTATACTATAGAAAACATATCAACACTGAATCATAAGAGTGTTGCTCACTCCATCAACTACATCATAACAATCACACCAAGAATTCCTTAAGCATTCACCACACAAGAAACAAGAATATCTATCAAGACAACAATTCAACCATACAAGAGTTCCTATGGCAGATCTGAGCCCATAGAATGCAGATCTGGAAATAGCCTCAGTATTCAGGAGGCTATCATTAGCTCAACCACCAATATCCATCACTTCATCCACTATACGCTCCATGTCCTCAAACAACCCACGTATGTACGTGCCCTGGCTCACTGTAGCCCGCGTACACCTTAGAAACTAGGGTTTCTGAACTTCTGATACTTTTTTCATCATGATCTCAGACTTGCCGAAACTTTGATGCGTCTATGAGATCCTCCATACTCTCTCTCTCTCTCTCTCTCTCTCTCTCTCTCTCTCTCTCTCTCTCTTAGAATAGATCTTCAATATTCCTCAATAGATGCATACAAAAGATACACAAAATATGCATTTCATAAGAGACACTTGCCTCTTATTTACACTCTTCATCTTCTAGGTCACTTAACCCAATTCTAGGTTACTTAACCCATTTCTAGGTCACTTAACCTATTTTCCTAATTTTAGGGTTAACCAATTTTCATAAATAGAAAGTTCTCCATTATTTTATCATTTAAATATTCCTCCTTGATTTTTTCACCTCACTTTAATATTTAAATAATCCTTCTTGATTTTGTCACTTCACTTTATTATTTAAATAGTCCTCCTTGACTTTGTCTCTTTACTTTATCATTTAAATAATAATTTCTTCTTTGCAAGATCTTTGACTTCTTTGACCTCTTGGGGCTTCAAGCCAACATATGAGGGTCCTTCATCTTCATAGGGCCATAACTCTTAAACTATGACGAGTTATGTGACATTCCACATACCACCGGAAATGGCATGACAAGCACTATCCATCTAGGATAGTTTCACCAACAGTTTCATTGATCTTCATCTCATTATTCCACATATAATATTGGGTTCTCCAACCATACTTCTACGATAACTCAACTGCAAAGCGTCTTCGCTTGAGGGATTTCACCATAAGGGGACCACTTTGGAGTTCATCCATTTGTAAACCTTATCAACAATGATAAGACAATAAAGATTCATCTTTACATCAAACAACATGTGCATCATATACCAATGAAACCACAATGATCCATCTTCATATATGCATCACATCAATGATATGATTCAATCATCCTTTGGAATTAATCAATCAATCATTCATCCTTTGACAACAATCAATAAATAATCACTTGACATCAATCAATTACTTGACATCAATAAATCACTTGACATCAATCCTTTGACATCAATCAATCAAATCATTGGCATCAATGACAACATGATTCAATAGTTCTTTTAAAGTTTTTATTTTCTTAATACAACATGTTTTAAGTTTCTTTACCCTAGCCTTAAAAGGAAAATTTTATTCCTTCCTTTTCAACTCTGTCATGTTCATGACCTTCAGAATAAAAGTAGTGACAACATCCTTGTAAAATCCTTCTTCATTCTCACAATTAGCCTGGAGATAATCTTTGAAACTATGCAATTTTGAACCAAAATTTATAATATTATTACTGATATCCCAGGCTTCAAGGAGACGAGAAATCCTCCTTCTAATGTTTTCCTCAAAAAATTTTCTTATTGCAACAAGTAAACTGGGTTTTCCTCTCCACTTAGAACTATATTCATGTAGGCAGTTGGGATTCATCCCGAGTTGTACAGAAGCAAGTGGTCTTGCAAAGATTGGAAGTGGCATCAAAGTATTTTCCAATTTTTTGACTTTGTTTTTCAATCTTTCATTTTCCTCTTCCATTTTGTCAATTGATATATCTAGGGAATTTCCAGTGACCATATGGATTTTTGAAAGTTTGGATGTTGAAAGCCCCTTTAAATCCATTGTTGAATCTTTTACCCTTTTTCCTCTTGAATTTACACTTTCAAACACTCGATTTTTTAGTTCCTTATCAAATGATGCATTGTGGAGGGTTAATGACTCCTCTTCATCAAAAGTGGTTTCTTGGACAATTAGCTCCTTTTCTAGTAGAGTTCTTTTCTCTTCTTCTGGGAATTCAATGTTTTCTATATCAACATCAAGGTCCATGTCTTGCAAAAGGATATCATCCTCAAGTATGCATTGATCTGTCTATTCTTGGTTTTTATGCCTTTTTCTCTTTAAAAATGGTAGTTTGTGGGTTTATTAAATATTATTTTTACCATGATCAGGATCATTGTTGCCCCTTGAATTATTGATTAAAAAATGTTTTTTTGTCTTGGAAAATGATCTGGGTATGTCATTTAGGAGTGTTATACCTTTGATATTAACTTTGAGATTTAAAACCCTTTTCACTTGTGACCCTTCCATGTTGTTTATATGCCTCATTTGTGCTTATAATAGTTTCAAGATCTTGAATTAATTTTTCTTGAGAATTATTTTCTTCGTTTTCCTCCTCCTCATATATGTATGTGTTAATATATGAGACACTAAAACCAATGAAAATTACATGATTCATAAAAAAATGTTGTGGATCAAACTCTTTCACATATTCGAATACCTTTATCAAACCCTTTCAAATTGAATGACGAATTCATCAATATTCGAGGCATTCTTAACCAAAATCTCACCGACCTTCCATGGTAATTGAATAAACAGTTTTTTCTTTCTTTGAGAAAAGAAATTATCCCATAATATGTATTGTCTGCAAACTTATATTATGAACATTTTATGAGACACATAAAATGGGAGATAAGTGGGTGCCACACAGGAACAATATATTATGATAATGTTGTAATATTCATTGTATTAAAATATTTCCCTCTTATTTAAAAATGATGTTGCTTCTAATGATAATCTTGAAGTGCTTTCCTCAAACATTAATTTTTTGAAATAAGAAAGGAAAGAGTTGTAAACTTCATAGAAGTGGTACATTTCTCTTTTCTTACATAGATTCAGATACCAAGTATAATTTGGGTCTGTCATGAGATCAACTTGCTTTGAAATATGGAGCCCTTGAAATTCATGGCTATCAATGATAGTGAAAATTGAATACCGAGACATATCAAACTTTTTGTCTTTATTAAAGTCCTGCAATTGAGATGTGATTTATGTGGATATAATCCTTGACCAATCAAAATCCCTTTTTCCTTGAACAGATTCATACAAAATATATAGAGCCAACCTGGGAATAACAACAATGGATTCAAACCCGAGAATTATAGCTAATAACTAGGCAATTTCTTTGTAGGGTTTCTTGAGATGACTAACCTGTATTAAAGATAAGTCCTCCAACATTGTTGAGGGATCCTCCAAGCACTGTGGAAATATATATCTGCTACCATTTTTATCTTTGATTAAATTATTTTCTTCCTCAACTTTAAATATTGTAGTTGGCTTAGTCAATTTAATCATATGATTGAAAGTAGGTGGCCCCAAATAAATCGACGAGCACCCATTCATTTTGATAATCCTTTGGTATTTTTCGAAGTTGTCAGTACACCATATTGCTAAGTCTTTTGTGTCAAATACTTCTGGAACACAGCCTGATCGGACTATCCCAGATGTCCATACGATATTAACATTCCTTTCTTCAGTTGGCAATGAAGAATATTTCTTGTAAACTTTGGACTAGTGATTTTCTGAATTTTCTCGTGCAAATGTATTCATCATGTCACTGAAAAATATTTCTCTTATTTCCACCATCCTCTTCTATTATTATCGTAACATGCAAAATACTTCAGTGATTATGAAATAATCTTTTTCCTCTTTAAGTTAATATTGGAGCTTTTGTTTCGAGGGAGAAGTTGGATGAATTAAATTCAAAATTATGAGGTTATTATAGAATAAATCACTATATTAATAACGATCTTGATATATTAACTTCACACGATCCATGCATTAAATATTTATTTGATTACTGTGACATGAGAAAAATCTTTTGGGAGAGCAAAAGAATGGATATTACAATTTTGAAAACTCTAATCTCTTCTTCCGAGGTTATAGTGAGTAATCCTAAAAACGTTTCTAAGTACCAATTATCGTGCAGATGGAGGAATAATCATATTTTGAAGGAAACATAGAAAATCCACTTTTGCGTTAAAACTTGAAAAATAACTAAGTGTAAGAAATAACACGATGGGCATAGAAATAGGCGGGGCAATAAAATTTTAAGAAATCATTTCTTCCATGATTAAAAAATGAGACTAAGTGTGGAAATGGGTGGACGAAGAAATACTTTTTTAAAAAAAGAAAAGAAATTTGACCTCTTGCGATTCTGGCTCTCTGAAGGAAAAATAAGTACTTTGAGATTCTGGATAGAAGAAGAGATGTTATGGGAGAAATTTATGATCAAGAGATATCTAGATGGAAGTCCTTCTCCACCTATCCAAGATCTTGAATCATGGTCCTTTGTGATTCAACCCTCTCTTAATCAACACTTGGATGAAATCTCTTCACCCAATATGTGAGATATCCTCACTCTCGTATAAGAAAAAGTCCTTTTCTTCTACACTCCTCACACTAGAAAAAGTCCTTCTTTGCTATCCTCGACCGTGGTCTCTAACCAAAGTGACTTCCTCCTTCACCCTAGCCTTGCTTTTATAATCATAAGTTACAATATGTTTCTGTTAGCGATATTTCTTGCTAGGGGG
>JASDQU010106781.1:124056-136423 GCA_032191745.1 Picea mariana | reverse complement strand
TAGGGTTTTTTTCCCTAGAAGGCAACACTCTGTTATGAGGGAAATGTATTGCGGCTATGCATTATGGTGAGTATTGTATTCTGAGAGAGGATATTGTGAGAGAAAGAAGATGAAGCTACAACTGGTTTTGTTGTAGGTTTTATCCCTTCATTTGCTGGATAATAACAAAGGAAGGACCTGACAATTTCTCTGGTGGACGTAGCCCACATTGGGTGAACCACATAAATCTGTGTCTCTATTGTATTGTGTATCTTATGTGTTTTGTTTCCACATTTATTTTATTTTATTTCTTCGCGGTCCTATTTTTATAACAACAACAAGTTATGGGTTGTAGGATATTGGTAGTGATGCATCAAAGCACACTCCAATGTCTTTGTGGGATAAAAAACCCAAAACTTGAAAAAATGATCTAGCAATGCAAAACAAAAACCCTCAACACATGTAAACTAAATGTGAAGGGAATGAGGAAACACTACCAGATCTGAAAGGAATTGTTGGAAATGCTACCTAGGTCACCACTCACTAGGAAACTAGCTCACCTAAACAAGCAATCCCAACAAAAGCACTCAAACACCTCAAATTCACTTCAAAACACAAAAACAAAGAAGAGGCTGAAACAAGGATTATATTTAGGCTATCAGATATTTGACAAACTCACGGGATTAGGAAAACACAAATCTAACTAGGAAAATTTCATAGAATTTTGAAAAATAGTCACCTACATGGGTAGTCACAACTTAGTAGTATTGCAACTAGTGATTGTTCTGTAAACGGTCGTGGGATGTACTCTAGGCCACTTGCGACTGGTTTCTACAGTATGAACTATTCAGGGGTGATTCTCTACAAAATTTGTGTAAAAAGGCCCAGATCTAGCCCAAATATAATAGATTTGAAGGATTTTATCCCTTAGTGAGAGATGAGGAAGATTAATGGCTACAGTGCAGTTTCAGAAGACTAAAAAGCAAGGGAAATATAAAACTAAGGAAGAATCAAATATCATTTCCTAGTGGAGTTTTCAATTCTGTTATTGGAGAAAACTCACCTACAGATAAGAAATACCTCCCTTGGATTTTCCCTTGATCCAAGACAGACAACAAGATAGATCACATCAAGGTTCTGCATAGATCTACCATATTTGTTGTAATTGTGTTATAAAAGTGGGATGAAAAGGAATACCTTATTAATGAAGGTTTCCCTTGCGTGTTCCTAGCTGGTGTAGCTCCAAACATCCAGATCGAGGTCCTGCAACCTACTACCTACACACAAAGAGACAATACACACCTTTCTCCAAAAATTTCAAGCTTAAGGATTGAAAATCTAAACCAAATCTAGGCTAATCTACTCAAGGAAATATTATATCTATCACAAGAAAGTATCAATTACTAAATACACAAGCATTGAAATGGGAAAACCATACTGATCTATATAAATGAATGGATAATAGTACATCAATCATGAATACATACCTTGAGTTATGGAAGAATTTCTCCCTGGGCCTTCACTCTAGCTCCTCCTTAGCCCTCACACAAGCAAGGATGACCTGATATGAATATTTATCTTTATAGAAGAGATCCTCTAAAATTTTTGCAACATGTACTTGTGAATGATTCTTCCTTCTCTTACCATTGGAAGGCCTTGTTTATATAGATTGGTGGATGAGGATGAGGGATGCTTCTAGATATCTAGGACTTAATAAACCTCGACTGGATTGAGAGTTCCCAATATCATTTCACAAGAGAAACAACTCACCAAGTGTTGATCTCCTCAAAAATCACCAATTCGAGAAGGATACAGGGGCAGTCATGGGCTATCAGTAGTGCAACCAGTGATCGATCACATGTTGTCAGTGATGCAACCCACAACTGATCTCACTTTGTTATTTTCTCAGATCATGGCCTCTCTCAAAATCAGTGAACTCCAAAGGTAGAATAGTGTTTCTCAACAAGGAATCATCAATGGGTCCTCCATGTGTCCCTAGGGTGGCAAATAAGAATGTAACAAATAGGCCAATTCTTGGAGATATGGTCACAAACTAAAAAGTGGGTGTTTTTCAAAGATGGAAAAGAACCCAAGCTCCAAGGTTACCTCAACTAAGATATGGAACTGTATACAATAATGAAATATCATGTGGTGATTGGCAAGTTTATGGGAATATGGCCTTTAGAAAAAAATTTGATGTGGTGGGTGAGTACTCAGTGGAAAGTGAAAGAATAGATGGATTTGAAGTTGGCTTCAAAATTATTTGTCATGGTCATATTGTCATGCACAGAGGATAGGGAAAGGATCATCGAAGATGAGCCCTATTTTTCAACTTAGCAGGCCTTAACCTTTATTACTAGATAGAGAGATTTTCATCGGAAAAGGAAGATTTTACGGTAGCCCCACTGTGGTTCTGAATGTACTCATTGCCTTAGGAGTTATGGGAAAAAAATATTGGAGGGGTTAGAGAATAGTTTAGGTTCCTTAATAAATATTTCATAGGTAACTAAAGTGGGTAGGTACACATCTTATGCCTGAATAATTTGTGTGTATATGCATGTGCCAGGAGTTCTCTCATATTCAATAACCATATCCTTTCAAGATAATGAATGAGTACATACACTGAATTATGAACATATCCCATTAATGTGTAGGAAGTGACATTAACATGGCCACTTTTTCATATACTTCTCATTGAGTGCTAATAATACAACAAACAAACCTAAGGATGAACAAGAGAAAGAGGGGTTTACAAAAGTTCCAAGTAAAAGGAAGATGGGATGAAAAATGAATATCAACCTACATGCACTAGGAAATAACACTACAAATAGTTTCTAGGATCTAGTAGAGGAAGTATGGGAATATCTAAGTAAGTATGGGAAGTCATTTGTGAAAAATGTAGAGACCCCCCAAAACCAATCGAAACTGGAAAACCATAAGCAAAGGAAGAAAGATCTAGAGCAAGGTAGCATAAAGGGGGAGGAGGGGGAGGTATAAATGCAAGAGATCAATGGTACATAGGCTCTTAGGAGGATTCAAAGGGGGAGAATTAAAATTAGGATATGGAACATGATGATAAAGATATATACATGAAGGCCTTGATTGCAACACATGGACAATATAAAATCAATAACATGCTTGAAGTCCAACTTCTAAACTCCATTCAGACCTAGAAAAAGGAAAAAGTAAGGTGGGAAATTAGGAACCTAACTCAAACTCCTTACGGGGCCTATAGATTAGGACCAATTCTCTTAAACCTCATAAGAGATCTCTAGGAGATGAAAATAAATGTGGGTGCATGTATTATAAGCAGAAGCTAGAGGAGACAAGGGCCTTATTTGTGGACTTGGGTGAGTCGGTAGGTCTTCCAGAAAAGTGTTTCCACCCCCATCCCAATGTTTTATATGAATATCATCTCCTTTAATATAACAAGTTTAAATTCCTTATCCAAACATAGGATTCTACAGAAGAGAATAAATCAAGATAAACCTAGTATTTTGATGCTTCAGTAAACAAAGTGTGATAAAGATACTATGCTTAGACTAGCCCATAATATTTGGTGAATATGTGAAACAACGATGGTAGAAGTGGATGGAACCTGAGGGGGATTGGCCATCCTTTGGGACCTAGAGATATTACATATAGACACTCATTCAAGATCCTCTAGACTCATCATAGGCATGCACCAATTCCTTGGGATGTTGGATCAAGGTTACATGACTAATTCTTATGGCCCATCAACTCTATAAATGAAGAGGGAATTTATTGATGCTATTATTCTTTTGGGAGCCATCTTAAAATACCATCCTTGGATTATTGGGGGTGATTTCAACATCATAACCTCCTTGCAAGAGAAGAGAGGATGGATACAATGAATAGATGCAAAGAAAGATGCCTTTAAGACCCTCATTGATAGTCTATGACTCACATACATTCCATCAAGTAGTGGCATGTATACTTGCAAAAATAGGAGATGAGGCGAGCACTAGATCAATGTACATCTAAACAAGATCATGGTATCAGAAACAATTTTCCCTACATAACATGCACTTTTGGTAGACATACTCCCATATAATGGATCAGATCATTGGCCTATTTTTCTCTTTTGGGAAGGAAAGCTAAAGCCTAGGCCTAAGCCATTTAGATTCGAGAAATTTTGGATGGAGCATCCCGAATTTTTGATGAACATTGCGAGTTGGTGGAGGGAAAGATCAGATTTGTTTGGGAAAAATATATATCAATTTCAACAAATATTAAAGCATATTAAAATACATATCAAGAAATCTAATAAGGAAGTCTTTGGGAATATATTTGAAGAGAAGTAGGGCCTTGAATAAGAGATGGAAGATGTCCAAAAAGAGATAATTCAAAATGGTTGGTCAGAGAATATTGAAAGAAAATAATGTCAACTAAAAATGAAAATTGATAAAAGGTACAAACAAGAAGATATTTTATAGAGGTGGAAATCAAGAATTAGGTGGATTGGGGTAGGGAACAAGAACACACAGGGAACAAGAACACACATTGGGGTAGGGAACAAGAACAAGAACTCACTTCTTCAAAGAAGAAGAAAAAATAGAATCACATTGAACTGAAATCAGCGAATGGTGATAACTTGAAAAAATATGAAGAGATTGAGAATGAGTTGGTCTCACATTTCAGTCATATTCTCAAAGATCTAGAGGTGGATAGATAGGAATCTATCCGAGTAGTCACCAACAACACCCCTATATTGGTTATCCCCAATCAAAATCATAGCCTTATGCATCCTATAACTTTAGAATAGATAGAGAAGACCATGAAAGAGTCTGCTTCCGAGAAATCTCCAGGTCTAGATTGCTTCATGACTTCTTTATTTCGGGTGTGTTGGCAAATTGAAGGATAAGATATCTGGGGGGAAGTTGAAGAATTGTGTACTTATGGATCCATCCTTCAGGTATTCAATGCAAATTTCATAATGTTGATCCCAAAGGAACATAAGACGAATATTGTAGATAAGTTCATACCCATTTCCTTGTGCAACATTATTTATAAAACAATTACCAAAATAATAGCTAATAGACTAAATCCCCTTAAGAATAAAATTGTCTCCCTTGAGAAGGGGGATTTTGTAGAAAGTAGAAAGATGATAGATGGGATTATTGTTTCCCATGAGACAATCCATTCTATGAGAATGAGTAAAAAATATTGAATGCTAATTAAACTAGATATGTCAAAGGCCCATGATCGCATGAACTGGACCGTTCCTCAATGTATGTTGGAAGCCTTTGGCTTTTGTAATGACTAGATCTCACGGATAAAGAATTGGTTGTCCATGGTTTTCTTTTCGATTATAATCAATGACTCTCCATCTAATACCTTTAACCTTCCCAAAGGAATCCTTCAAGGGGACCCTGTTTCCCCATTTATGTACATCATTATGGTTGAAGGGTTGGGGAGGGTGATCAATTCGGCTTGAGCTAATAGGTCTCTCAAAGGGATTTCCTTGCATTTTCAAGTTGATCCTTTGTTGCATTTGAAATTTTTTGATGACACTCCCCTGATGGGGAAACCTTCGGTAAGAGAGGATTTATCTTTTAAAAAAGATTTAGAATTATTCATGATTGATTTAGGATCCCTAATTAATCAGTCCAAATTGCAGATTTTCCTTTTTAACACCCCCATTTTTATCCAATGAAATATTACCGAACTTATGGGATTCCATGGGGCCTCCTTACCTACTTGGGAGTACCTATTATGGAGAAAGCTCTGTAGAATTCCTCTTGGGAGGATCTCTTAGGCAAGATGGAAGCTAAGATGACAATATGGACACATCATTTCCTCACTCTCCTAGGAAGGATTTTATTGATTAGGTATGTGCTCCTTTCCACGCCTTTATATGTTTCTTTGGTTATAGTAGATCCGATCAATATTATTAAAAATATTTTAAATTTGTAGTGATCCTTTTTGTGGGGAGGGTTCATCGAGGAAAACAAATGGGCATTGGTGGCTTGGGATAAAGTGTGTCCCCGAAAGGACTATGGTGGACTCGGGATCAAGGAACCCATCCTCATGGGGCACTCTTTGGCAACAAAAATCTTTTGGTGGTGGCTCAAGGGATCGAAAAACCCATGGTCTATAATATGGAAAGAAAAGTATGCATTAGAAACTCCTTAGGATGAGATGATATTAATGGAGGGGAACACCCTGGATCATTTATTTGGAACAACCCTTAGAAAAATTGAGGGGTGGTTCAACAACATTGTATTTGGGAAATTAAAATTGGGTAGTCTACTTTATTATGGGACGATGCATGGGAGAAAAACCAATTTTAGGGGATGAGCTAAAATTTCTTCAGGTGAAAAAACATTTGATTCAAGCAAGCTAGAATTAGGTTTCTTCGTACTAGAAATAATATAAATATAGAGTTACTCCGACATAGAGGACATGGAAACAATATGCAGACTGACTAGTTTTCTAGGAGCTAGAGGTGAAATAGGAATTGGAGGAGAAATTGCAGATGGGATAGATTAAATATATGATCGATCCACACCATTTTATATGGGGTAGGAGAGGGGATGGAAATTTTAGGGTGCAAGAAGCATACAAGATGCCAATGACTAGGAATAATGGGGAGAAGCAAGATATTTGGAACAAGGCTTGAAATTTAGGAATGTGGGCCGAAATTTATACATTCTTGTGGCTTGTGGTCAGTTAGAGAGAATTAACTTGGGATTGTCTCCTCAATAAAGGATATGAAGTCCCTTCAATATGTCGAATGTGCAGATATAATGAAGAGACAATGGATCATTCATTCAACAATTGCATAGAAGCTTCAATACTATGGGATAATGGGGCATCCTTTAGGAAATTAGATAGGGTTAAAGAGGATAACTAGAGAATGTTGGAGTGTTGGAGGTTGGACCCCTTTGGCAATCTAATTCTCAATAATGTTTGGAACACCTTTCTTGATTTTCTACTTTGAAATGTATGGAAAGAGAGAAATATAAGTGTTTTCAAACAACAAAAACAAATAATAGAGAAACTATGGAAGCTAATTTATGAGAATGTATGGGATTCAATAACATCAACTAGTTGGGATGGTGAGGATTAGGTGCTCTCTAGAACAGAGGGATTTTTTTTTCAAAAACTAGTAGTTAGACTAATGTCAAGGCCAATGTCCTCTCATCAACAAACCTCTCATTCCCAAGTCTTCGGAGAAATGGGAGCCTCTACCTAATTTACACCTTAAACTAAACATTAATGGGGATTCTAAAGGAAACTGAGGCCTAGGAGGGGTAGGGGGAGTCTTTCATAACTCTTTTAGATATATTAAAGAAATACTTGTCGTAAAATTGGGTCATAATTAAATAATGTAGCTAAATTAGGAGGGTTAATAACAGGGATGAGAATAGCTTAGGAACATAAATACAATTCGTCGGTGGTGGAGGGTGAATCTCAATTACTCATATCATCTCTAAAAATAATTTTGAATGGGATTAATTATCATAAAATATCAACAAATTGGTGATTACCCTTTGGCCTTTCCTAGGTGGTGGAGATGATCAGGGAAATTCCAATGGTTATTATGTCCCATATAAAAATAAAGGCCAATTCACTTGTTGATTGCTTGGCGAATGTATGCATGGTTCAAACCAATAGATACAAAGTCTGGCAATGGACTGAGACAAACCCTCTTTCCCTTAGAAAAGATTCTGAATGCCTAAATGAATTTGATAACCAACACTTTGATGGGGTGATGACGATTGGGGTCACAAACACATAAGCATTGTTCCTAGCCACCACTTCAACATGCAATTGTGATCCATCATGCATTGAACTGGGAAGATATTTTTCGAAGGGAGCAGGTGACAAAGGTTCATGGGAAACAAAATATGCCACCCCTCTATCCATCTGATGAATTCATGGTGTATTTGAACTAGGAGGGAGTGAAGTACAATAGAATGATGAAGTGTTTAATGAGTGTTGGTTTGGAAATCATGGAGAAGTGTACAAATATGGAGATGATGTGTTATGTTCAGATAAGGTGGGAGGTTGATGTTATGGAAATTATTTGCATCATGAGAGTTTAAGACCTATTTCTTGATGAGGATGGTGTTGTTTCTTTGGTTATCTTGAATTGGAAATGGGAGAAGATATGGAATAAATTTTGTAGTGGCTTGTTCCTTTTGGGGATGATCTCTCCCATGCATGTCAATGTTAATTCTAGTTGGAAGGAGTGGGGTCTGTCGAGTGGGTCTCATGGCTCAATAGTGGCTCGGGAGATATAATATTTCTATGGTCTCAATCTATTTTTAGGATCGAAATAGGGTGTTGGGAATGAGAATTGGTTGTGGCTTTATCTGTGGTGGTTTTTCACCCCTTTCAGAACATAGGAAGGAGGTGGAGCTAGTTCTTGGAGTGTCTTGAACTGTGGTCCTCATCTTTGTAATTGTCTAGTTTCTAGCATGGAAAGAGGAGTGGGTAAAAGGGGGAAAGAAATGAGGAACAAGGGGAAGGCAAGGGATGGTGATGCATCCTCCTCACAAGATTTGGTACCATGGACTAGGGATGAACAAGAAGAAAAATGAGTAGAAAAATGATATGAGAAGAAGTTCACTACTAGTTCCAAGGAGCAGGTGTAGGAAGTGGAGGTAATAGATATTGCTAAGAGGGGTTTGATCTTGGATTCTAAAATTCTAGAGGAGGTGCAAGAGTGGGTGGAAGAACCACTCTATTCCTAGACTCAGGACACAAATTATTTTTATATTTTTGAGACATATTGGTTGGTTAAGAATCTAGTGGCCCAAGCACTAGAGAAGACTAGGCAGTACCAAGAATAAATTTTCCACACCCTAAGAATTTTCGAAGGTAAATTTGGATTTGTATGTAGTATGGTGTTTGGAGTCTAGATCACTGTCTCACGACCAATAGTTGAGGAGGGAAAAGGAAAGAAGGGGGAAGGGTCTAACAATTCAGTAGGGACAAAGGAAAATCCAATTGAGATCAATAAGGACCTTCAACAACCAGAGCAAGTACATATGAGGCTGGGAACATGGAGCATGCTTTGGAAGTGGTAGAGGAGAAATCCACATCTCCTCCAAGAACTGGATAATGGGTCTAATTAATTATATATATATATATATATATATATATATATATATATATATATATATTTCTTATGATTAAAATATTTTGATGGTGTACTATTAAGTATGAAGGAGATTTGTAATTCCTTCCATACTTAATATGGACTTGATAGGTAGCATATATATAAAGTAGAAATCCATCTTAATTTTATCATGTATGGAGGTGAAATATTTTTAAATTAAAAAAAATAAAATAAGAAACTATTTAGACCTAGAGAGATTTGATACCTCTTTACCCATGATAAATCTTGAATTTAGATGGACCTAGAATCGAATTTTGAAGTAAATAACATACATATATTAGTAGAATAATAAATAATATATTAACTAAGATAAACATTGTTAGATCTAAAATGCTTTAAATCCAATGGTATATATTTTAGTGAAATAATAAATATTGTAATAAACGAATTAAGGAATAATTAATGGTATATGATTGAACCAGTGTCGACGACACCCAGAGGAGGAATAATAAGTGATGACTAGATGTAAGCCCGTTGGAATGACGATACTTCCTCCCCACTTATGATAGGTGTTGGTGGCATTTTATGGGAAGCAATTATCACTCTGCTTTCTATAGTGACTGAGATGTGACTACAAAGTCACTGTTTGAGACATGGCTAGATATATATTGAAAAAAGGAAGTACGAAAGGCCCTTTGGATTGGCGGATATACATTGTTTGTCATTCATTCATTCATTGCTCTCTTTAGGGGGCAGACCTACCTCCCCCACTTCCCCAAAAAACCACACCTTTGACCCCTCATCATTTGCTCTCCCATCTGTTGTAACTTTGATTCTGAAACTTGGACTACTGTTGCATATAGGGATAAATGGTTGAAATTGTTCACCCTTGCTGAGGGAGAGGTCATGAGTCAGGAAAACTGGGTTGTTCCCACGACTGGTGGTTCATGTCCCACTACCCTCTCTCCCTATAAAGCATATGCAACATCTAATATACCACCTGAAAGGCCATGATGTGGTCAACTTCTTATTCATGTCACATTACATAACTCACCACCATGAATCCTACCTACCTATAGAAAGACATTATAAATTTTGGTACGATGGAAACAATAACATACTATTAATCTTCCGGTTCTAGTTTGCTAAGTGGCAATCCACAAGGAGTGTTGTTTATATTCTTTTTTGTATCATACTAATACTAAAGCCAATTAATTTTAAATAATAATAGAAAAATAAAACTAATAATTGCAATAACATATAGAATAAAATTATTGTGTGCTCAAATCTTAAAATTATACCATATTAACATATGCAATTTTAGGTCCTCTAGGTGTAGGGTAATGGGTGACTTGTTGTTAAGGCACTCTGTGATGTTAAGTCACCTGTTTAAATTGGTGTGATTCCTGGGTGATTTTGACAAACTAACAAACAAACAAAAAAACACATGCAATTTTAGTGCAATTCATTCTCTCTACTTATACAAAGCAAGGCTTTGAAATATGTCCACATACAATGAATTCAAATCTCAAAATTTGGTTATGAATATGAACAAAGTAATAATCTCAATTCATTCTTCAACCATTCATTTATTTATTTATTTATGTATAGTGTAAACATTCTATTTTTATTTTTATTTTTTTTCTAGATATATTTTTCCCACTAATTTTATTCAAAATTGTGTCAAAATTTTAAAAGAATTGTTGGAATTGCAAATAACTATTCTTAAGATTGTATATTCCAAATACAATATAAAATTTTCAAAATTCTCTCAATAATTTAAAAGAATCGTTGGAATTGCAAATATCTATTCTTAAGATTGTATATTCCAAATACATTATAAAATTTTAAAGGGTTGAATCTATTTATACATTCACATATGCAATTTCAACAATGCAAAATCACAATTTCATTAAAAATTTTGTAGTCCATTAATAATAATATTAATGACAATAATATAATTTTAAGATCATAGCTAAGCTAGACTACATATGCAATTTCAACAATGCAAAACTACAATTTCACCAAAAATGTTGTAACCATGTTAATTACGGGCTTACACCTATTGACAATGGGCACATTTAATAGGTTTTTAGTGCTTAATCAATTTTGTATGGACACTATTAAATATTGATGGAATATTCTTAGTTATCCCAATAAATCAATGGTTGTGATACTTCCTCACTATTATAAAGGCATCCGTTTACATGTTTATTTTTTTACTTTTACTTGATCATATTTAAAATTTACTATGGTGGCTAGTTGATTGCCACATCTTAGTGATTAACAAAAATTAAGGTTTTGTTACAGAGTGGAGAGATGTGAATCCGTGTTTCATTTTTTGGACCTGCAGAAACCTTTGGGAGTTCACCAACCATGAGTTTGTGGTTGTGCTAGTAATAACATTAATAACAATAATCTAATTTTAAGGTCACAACTAAGCCAGACTACAAATTGGTGTATAAAACCCCTTTGTTTGTGGGACAAGGGACTCCCTCTGCACAACCATTTCACTGTTAAACTATGAGCAACCATTTGACTGCTAAACTCTGAGCAGTTATTATAATAATAACTGCTAAAAAATAAAAAAATAAAATATTTATAATTTTCATTCATTTATCCCTTCACCCCTATTTAAAATTATAAATTTTCAACTCATATATAATTTTTTATCCTGAATTTTTGAATTTTTGTCTACCAATATCAGCTTGCTGCACAGCATTGAATATCACCAGGCAAGTAAATTATAGACGGTGGAATCTGAATTGATAGACCTGCTTGACAAGTAAATTATAGACAGTTGAATCTGAATTGATATTGCTCGCCTGAATTTTTAAAACCCGTTACCTTCAAGTTGCAACGACCCATCTTACTGTCAACGTTTTGAAAAACATATTTTTTTTTCGAAAATGACGATGGCAGCTCTGACAAATGGAAAGCTACTTGGAAATTGAGAGAGCATGCATATTGCACACAACACAATTCAATTCGTATTTCATAGATAAATGGAGGTTACATATATAGCATCCAGATCACTGACTCCTACCAATCTAGATGCTAAGAAAGTGGATCTGATTAGCTAAAATTAGTTAACCTAGAAACTCAGAGTTACAACAGCTGTAAGCATTATCTCATAGTTAACCTAGAAACTCACAGTTACAACAGCTGCAAGCATTATCTATAACACCCTCCCTTAATACTTACATTACAAATATTACAATCACAAATTACAAAACATAACAAAAGGTTACAACACAAATTTTGTCATGTCTGTCTCACTGGTCCTCATAAGCGGTT
>JASDQU010106781.1:110856-123884 GCA_032191745.1 Picea mariana | reverse complement strand
TGTAGGTTGTATCCCTTCATTTGTTGGATAATAATAAAGGAAGGACCTGGCAATTTCTCTGGTGGACGTAGCCCACACTGGGTGAACCACGTAAATCTGTGTCTCTATTGTATTGTGTATCTTCTGTGTTTTGTTTCTGCATTTATTTTATTTTATTGCTCCGCGGTCCTGTTTTTCTAACAACAACAAGCTATGGGTTGTAGGATATTGGTAGTGATGCACCAAAGCACTCCAATGTCTTTATGGGATAAAAAAACCAAAACTTGAAAAAATGATCTAGCAATGCAAAACAAAAACCCTCAACACATGGAAACTAAATGTGAAGGGAATGAGGAAACACTACTAGATCTGAAAGGATTTGTTGGAAATGCTACCTAGGTCACCACTCACTGGAAAACTAGCTCACCTAAATAAGCAATCCCAACAAAAGCACTCAAACACCTCAAATTCACTTCAAAACACAAAAACAAAGAAGAGGTTGAAACAAGGATTAGATTTAGGCTATCAGATATCTGACAAACTCACGGGATTAGGAAAACACAAATCTAACTAGGAAAAGTTCATAGAATTTTGAAAAATAGTCAACTACATGGGTAGTCGCAGCTTAGTAGTATTGCAACTAGTGATTGTTCTGTAAACGGTCGTGGAATGTACTATAGGCCACTTGCGACTGGTTGCTATAGTATGAACTATTTAGGGGTGATTGTGTGCAAAATTTGTGTAAAAAGTCCCAGATATAGCCCAAATATAATAGATTTGAAGGATTTTCTCCCTTAGTGAGAGATGAGGAAGATTAATGGCTACAGTGCAGTTTCAGAAGACTAAAAAGCAAGGGAAATATAAAACTAAGGAAGAATCAAATATCCTTTCCTAGTGGAGTTTTCAATTCTGTTATTGGAGAAAACTCACCTATAGATAAGAAATACCTCCCTTGGATTTTCCCTTGATCCAAGACAGACAACAAGATAGATCACATCAAGGTTTTGCGTAGATCTACCATAGTTGTCGTAAGTGTGTTATAAAAGTAGGATGAAAAGGAATACCTTATTAATGAAGGTTGTCCTTGCGTGTTCCCAGCTGGTGTAGCTCCAAACATCCAGATCGAGGTCCTGCAACCTACTACCTACACACAAAGAGACAATACACGCCTTTCTCCAAAAATTTCAATCTTAAGGAATGAAAATCTAAACCAGATCTAGGCTAATCTACTCAAGGAAATATTATATCTATCGCAAGAAAGTATCAATTACTAAATACACAAGCATTGAAATGGGAAAACCATACTGATCTATATAAATGAATGGATAATAGTACACCAATCATGAATACATACCTTGAGTTATGGAAGAATTTCTCCCTGGGCCTTCACTCTAGCTCCTCCTTAGCCCTCACATAAGCAAGGATGACCTGATATGAATATTTATCTTTATAGAAGAGATCCTCTAAAATTTTTGCAACATGTACTTGTGAATGATTCTTCCTTCTCTTACCATTGGAAGGCCTTGTTTATATAGATTGGTGGATGAGGATGAGGGATGCTTCTAGATATATAGGACTTAATAAACCTCGACTGGATTGAGAGTTCCCAATGTCATTTCACAAGAGAAACAACTCACCAAGTGTTGATCTCCTCAAAAATCACCAATTCGAGAAGGATACAGGGGCGGTCATGGGCTATCAGTAGTGCAACCAGTGACCGATCACATGCTGTCAGTGATGCAACCCACAACTGATCTCACTTTGTTATTTTCTCAAATCATGGCGTCTCTCAAAATCAGTGAACTCCAAAGGTAGAATAGTGTTTCTCAACAAGGAATCATCAATGGGTCCTCCATGTGTCCCTAGGGTGGAAAATAAGAATGTAACAAATAGGCCAGTTCTTGGAGATATGGCCATAAACTGAAAAGTGGGTGTTTTTCAAAGATGGAAAATAACCCAAGGTCCAAGGTTACCTCAACTAAGATATGGAACTGCATACAATAATGAAATATCATGTGGTGATTGGCAAGTTTATGGGAATATGGCCTTTAGAAAAAAAATTGATGTGGTGGTTGAGTACTCAGTGGAAAGTGAAAGAATAGATGGATTTGAAGTTGGCTTCAAAATGATTTTTCATGGTCATATTGTCATGTATAGAGGATAGGGAAAGGATCATCGAAGATGAGCCCTATTTTTCAACTTAGCAGGCCTTAACCTCTATTACTAGATAGAGAGATTTTCATCGAAAAAGAAAGATTTTACAGTAGCCCCACTGTGGTTCCGAATGTACTCGTTGCCTTAGGATTTATGGGAAAAAAAATATTGGAGGGGTTAGAGAATACTTTAGGTTCCTTCATAAATATTTCATAGGTAACTAAAGTGGGTAGGTACACATCTTATACTTGAATAATTTGTGTGTATATGCATGTGCCAGGAGTGCTCTCGTATTCAATAACCATATCCTTTCAAGATAATGAACGAGTACATACACTGGATTATGAACATATCCCATTAATGTGTAGGAAGTGACATTAACATGGCCACTTTTTCATATACTTCTCATTGAGTGCTGATAATACAACAAACAAACCTAAGGATCAACAAGACAAAGAGGGGTTTACAAAAGTTCCAAGTAAAAGGAAGATGGGATGAAAATTGAATATCAACCTGCATGCACCAGGAAATAACACTACAAATAGTTTCCAGGATCTAGTAGAGGAAGTATGGGAATATCTAAGTAAGTATGGGAAGTCATTTGTGAAAAATGTAGAGACCCCGCAAAACCAATCGAAACTGGACAACCATAAGCGAAGGAAGAAATATCTAGAGCAAGGTAGCATAAAGGGGGAGGAGGGGGAGGTATAAATGCAAGAGATCAATGGTACATAGGCTCTTAGGAGGATTCAAAGGGGGAGAATCCAAATTAGGATATGGAACATGATGATCAAGATATATACATGAAGGCCTTGATTGCAACACATGGACAATATAAAATCAATAACATGCTTGAAGGCCAACTTCTAAACTCCATTCGGACCTAGAAAAAGGAAAAAGTAAGGTGGGAAATTAGGAACATAACTCAAACTCCTTAGGGGGGCCATATATTAGGACCAATTCTCTTAAACCTCATAAGAGATCTCTAGGAGATGAAAATAAATGTGGTTGCATGTATTATAAGTAGAAGCTAGAGGAGACAAGGGCCTTATTTGTGGACTTGGGTTAGTCGGTAGGTCTTCTAGAAAAGTGTTTCCACCCCCATCCAAATGTTTTATATGAAGATCATCTCCTTTAATATACCAAGTTTAAATTCCTTATCCAAACATAGGATTCTACAGAAGAGAATAAATCAAGATAAACCTAGTATTTTGATGCTTCAGTAAACAAAGTGTGATAAAGATACTATGCTTAGACTAGCCCATAATATTTGGTGAATATGTGAAACAACGATGGTAGAAGTGGATGGCACCTGAGGGGGATTGGCCATCCTTTGGGACCTAGAGATATTACATATAGAAACTCATTCAAGATCCTCTAGACTCATCATAGGCATGCACCAATTCCTTGGCATGTTGGATCAAGGTTACATGACTAATTCTTATGGCCCATCAACTCTATAAATGAAGAGGGAATTTATTGACGCTATTATTCTTTTAGGATCCAACTTAAAATACCATCCTTGGATTATTGGGGGCGATTTCAACATCATAACCTCCTTGCAAGAGACGAGAGGATGGATACAATGAATAGATGCAAAGAATGATGCCTTTAAGACCCTCATTGATAGTCTATGACTCACATACATTCCATCAAGTAGTGGCATGTATACTTGCAAAAATAGGAGAGGAGGCGAGCACTAGATCAATGTACATCTAAACAGGATCATGGTATCAGAAACAATTTTCCCTACATAACATGCACTTTTGGTAGACATACTCCCATATAATGGATCAGATCACTGGCCTATTTTTCTCTTGTGGGAAGGCAAGCTAAAGCCTAGGCCTAAGCCATTTAGATTTAAGAAATTTTGGATGGAGCATCCCGAATTTTTTATGAACATTGCGAGTTGGTGGAGGGAAAGATTAGACTTGTTTGGGAAAAATGTATATCAATTTCAATAAATATTAAAGCATATTAAAATACATATCAAGAAATATAATAAGGAAGTCTTTGGGAATATATTTGAAGAGAAGCAGGGCCTTGAATAAGAGATGGAAGATGTCCAAAAAAAGAGAATTCAAAATGGTTGGTCAGAGAATATTGGAAGAAAATAATGTCAACTAAAAATAAAAATTGATAAAAGGTACAAACAAGAATATATTTTATGGAGGTGGAAATCAAGAATTAGGTGGATCAGGGTAGGGAACAAGAACACACAATTTTTCCACAACTCACTTCTTCAGAGAAGAAGAAAAAATAGAATCACATTGAACTTAAATCAATGAATGGTGATAACTTGGAAAAATATGAAGGGATTGAGAATGAGTTGGTCTCACATTTCAATCATATTCTCAAAGATCTAGAGATGGATAGAGAGGAATCTATCCGAGTAGTCACCAACAACACCCCTATATTGGTTATCCCCAATCAAAATCATAGCCTTATGCATCCTATAACTTTAGAATAGGTAGAGAAGACCATGAAAGAGTCAGCTTCCGACAAATCTTCAGGTCTAGATTGCTTCACGACTTCTTTATTTCGGGTGTGTTGGCAAATTGAAGGATAAGATATCTGGGGGGAAGTTGAAGAATTGTGTACTTCTGGATCCATCCTTCAGGTATTCAATGCAAATTTCATAATCTTGATCCCAAAGGACCGTAAGACGAATATTGTAGATAAGTTCAGACCCATTTCCTTGTGTAACATTATTTATAAAACAATTACCAAAATAATAGCTAATAGACTGAATCCCTTGATGAATAAAATTGTTTCCCTAGAGAAGGGGGATTTTGTAGGAAGTAGAAAGATGATAGATGGGATTATTGTTTCCCATGAGATAATCCATTCTTTGAGAATGAGTAAAAAATATTGAACGTTAATTAAACTAGATATGTCAAAGGCCCATGATTGCATGAACTGGACCGTTCTTCAATGTATGTTGGAAGCCTTTGGATTTCGTAATGACTATATCTCATGGATAAAGAATTGGTTGTACATGGTTTTCTTTTCGATTATAATCAATGACTCTCCATCTAATACCTTTAACCTTCCCAGAGGAATCCTTTAGGGGAACCCTCTTTCCCCATTTATGTACATCATTATGGTTGAAGGGTTGGGGAGGGTGATCAATTCGGCTCAAGCTAATAGGTCTCTTAAAGGGATTTCCTTGCATTTTCAAGTTGATCCTTTGTTGCATTTGAAATTTTTGGATGTCACTCCCTTGATGGGGAAACCATCGGTAAGAGAAGATTTATCTTTTAAAAAAGATTTAGAATTATTCATGATTGATTTAGGATCCCTAATTAATCAGTCCAAATTGCAGATTTTCCTTTTTAACACCCCCATTTTTATCCAATGAAATATTACTGAACTTATGGGATTCCATGGGGCCTCCTTACCTACTTGGGAGTACCTATTATGGAGAAAGATCTGTAGAATTCCTCTTGGGAGGATCTCTTAGGCAAGATGGAAGCTAAGATGACAATATAGGCACATCATTTCCTCACTCTCCTAGGAAGGATTTTATTGATTAGGTATGTGCTCCTTTCCACGCCTTTATATGCTTCTTTGGTTATAGTAGATCCAATCAATATTATTAAAAATATTTTAAATTTGTAGTGATCAACGAGGAAAACAAATGGGCATTGGTGGCTTGGGATAAAGTGTGTTCCCCAAAGGATTATGGTGGACTCGGGATCAAGGAACCCATCCTCATGGGTCACTCTTTGGCAACAAAAATCTTTTGGTGGTGGCTCAAGGGATCGAAAAACCCATGGTCTATAATATGGAAAGAAAAATATGCATTAGAAACTGCTTAGGATGAGATGATATTAATGGAGGGGAACACCCTGGATCATTTATTTGGAACAACCTTTAGAGAAACTGAGGGGTGGTTCAACAACATTGTATTTGGGAACTTAAAATTGGGTAGTCTACTCTATTATGGGATGATGCATGGGAGAAAAAACCAGTTTTAGGTGATGAGCTAAAATTTCTTCAGGTGAAAAAACATTTGATTCAAGCAAGCTAGAATTAGGTTTCTTCGTATTAGAAATAATATAAATATAGAGTTACTCCGACATAGAGGACATGGAAACAATATGCAAATTGACTAGTTTTTTGGGAGCTAGAGGTGAAATAGGAATTGGAGGAGAAATTGCAGATGGGATAGATTAAATATATGATCGATCCACACCATTTTATATGGGGTAGGAGAGGGGATGGAAATTTTAGGGTGCAAGAAGCATACAAAATGCCATTGACTAGGAATAATGGGGAGAAGCGGGATATTTGGAACAAGGCTTGAAATTTAGGAATGTGGGCCGAAATTTATACATTCTTGTGGCTTGTGGCCAGTTAGAGAGAATTAACTTGGGATTGTCTCCTCAATAAAGGATATGAATTCCCTTCAATATGTCGAATGTGCAGATATAATGAAGAGACAATGGATCATTCGTTCAACAATTGCATAGAAGCTTCAATACTATGGGATAATGGGGCATCCTTTAGGAAATTAGATAGGGTTAAAGGGGATAACCAGAGAATGTTGGAGTATTGGAGGTTGGACCCCTTTGGCAATCTGATTCTCAATAATGTTTGGAACACCTTTCTCGAGTTTCTACTTTGAAATGTATGGAAAGAGAGGAATACAAGTGTTTTCAAACAACAAAAACAAATAATAGAGAAACTATGGAAGCTAATTTATGAGAATGTATGGGAGTCGATAACATCCACTAGTTGGGATGGTGAGGATTAGGTGCTCTCTAGAACAAAGGGAATTTTTTTTCAAAAACTAGTAGTTAGACTAATGTTAGGGCCAATGTCCTCTCATCAACAAACCTCTCATTCCCAAGTCTTCGAAGAAATGGGAGCCTCCACCTAATTTACACCTTAAACTAAACATTAATGGGGATTCTAAAGGAAACTGAGGCCTGGGAGGGTAGGGGGAGTCTTTTGTAATTCTTTTAGAGATATTAAAGAAATATTTGTCATAAAATTGGGTCATAATTAAATAATGTAGCTAAATTACGAGGGTTAATAACAGGGATGAGAATAACTTAGGAACATAAATACAATTCGTCAGTGGTGGAGGGTGAATCTCAATTACTCATATCATCTCTAAAAATAATTTTGAATGGTATTAATCATCATAAAATATCAACAAATTGGTGATTATCCTTTGGCCTTTCCTAGGTGGTGGAGATGATCAGGTAAATTCCAATGGTTATTCTATCCCATATAATAAGAAAGGCCAATTCACTTGTTGATTGCTTGGCAAATGCAGGGGTGGTTCAAACCAATAGATACAAATTCTGGCAATGGACTGAGACAAACCCTCTTTCCCTCAGAAAAGATTGTGAATGCCTAAATGAATTTAATAACCAACACTTGGATGGGGTGATGACGATTGGGGTCGCAAACACATAAGCATTTTTCCTGGCCACCTCTTCAACATGCAATTGTGATCCATCATGCATTGAACTGGGAAGGTATTCTTCAAAGGGAGCAGGTGACAAAGGTTCATGGGAAACAAAATATGCCACCCCTCTATCCATTTGATGAATTCATGGTGTATTTGAACTAGGAGGGAGTGAAGTACAATAGAATGATGAAGTGTTTAATGAGTGTTGGTTTGGAAATCATGGAGAAGTGTACAAATATGGAGATGATGTGTTATGTTCAGATAAGGTGGGAGGTTGATGTTATGGAAATTATTTGCATAATGAGAGTTTAAGACCTATTTCTTGATGAGGGTGTTGTTTCTTTGGTTATCTTGAATTGGAAATGGGAGAGGATATGGAATAAATTTGGTAGTGGCTTGTTCCTTTTGGGGATGATCTCTCCCATGCATGTTAATTTTAATTCTGGTTGGAAGGAGTGGGGTATGTCGAGTGGGTCTCATGGCTCAATAGCGGCTCGGAAGATACAAGCTTTCTATGGTCTCAATCTATTTTTAGGATCAAAATAGGGTGTTGGGAATGAGAATTGATTCTGGCTTTATCTGTGGTGGTTTTTCATCCCTTTCAGAACATAGGAAGGAGGTGGAGATGGTTCTTGGAGTGTCTTGAACTGTGGTCCTCATCTTTGTAATTGTCTAGTTTTTAGCATGGAAAGAGGAGTGGGTAAAAGGGGGAAAGAAAGGAGGAACAAGGGGAACGCAAGGGATGGTGATGCATCCTCCTCACAAGATTTGGTACCATGGACTAGGGATGAACAAGAAGAGAAATGAGTAGAGAAATGATATGAGGAGAAGTTCACTACCAGTTCCAAGGAGGAGGTGTAGGAAGTGGAGGTAATAGATATTGCTAAGAGGGGTTTGATCCTGGATGCTAAAATTCTAGAGGAGGTGCAAGAGTGGGGGGAAGAACCACTCTATTCCTAGACTCAGGACACAAAGTATTTTTATAATTTTGAGACATATTGGTTGGTTAAGAATCTAGTGGCCCAAGCACTAGAGAAGACCAGGGAATACCAAGAATAAATTTTCCACACCCTAAGAATGTTCGAAGGTAAATTTGGATTTGTATGTAGTATGGTGTTTGGAGTCTGGATCACTGTCTCACGACCAATAGTTGAGGAGGGAAAAGGAAAGAAGGGGGAAGGGTCTAACAATTCAGTAGGGACAAAGGATAATTCAATTGAGATCAATAAGGACCTTCAACATCCAGAGCAAGTACATATGAGGCTGGGAACATGGAGCATGCTTTGGAAGTGGTAGAGGAGAAATCCACATCTCCTCCAAGAACTAGATAATGGGTCTAATTACATCTCTGTTATATATATATATATATATATATATATATATATATATATATATATATATATATATATATATATCTTATGATTAAAACATTTTGATGGTGTACTATTAAGTATGAAGGAGATTTGCAATTCCTTACGTACTTAATATGGACTTGATAGGTAGCATATATATAAAGTAGAAACATAAATCCATCTTAATTTTATCATGTCTGGAGGTGAAAATATTTTTAAATTAAAAAAAAAAAATAATAATAAGAAACTATTTGGACCTAGAGAGATTTGATACCTCTTTACCCATGATAAATCTTGAATTTAGATGGACCTATAATCGAATTTTGAAGTAAATAACATACATATATTAGTAGAATAATAAATAATATATTAACTAAGATAAACATTGTTAGATCTAAAATGCTTTAAATCCAATGGTATATATTTTAGTGAAATAATAAATGGTATATATTTTAGTGAAATAATAAATATTGTAATAAATTAATTAAGGAATAATTAATGGTATATGCTTGAACCAGTGCCGATGACACCCAGAGGAGGAATAATAAGCGATGACTAGATGTAAGCCCGTTAGAATGACGATACTTTCTTCCCACTTATGATAGGTGTTGGTGGCATTTTAAGGGAAGCAATTATCACTCTGCTTTCTATAGTGACTGAGATGTGACTACAAAGTCACTGTTTGAGACATGGCGAGATATATATTGAAAAAAGGAAGTACGAAAGGCCCTTTGGATTGGCGGATATACATTGTTTGTCATTCATTCATTCATTGCTCTCTTTAGGGAGCAGACCTACCTCCCCCACTTCCCCAAAAAACCACACCTTTGACCCCTCATCATTTGCTCCCCCATTTGTTGTAACTTAGATTTTGAAACTTGGACTATTGTTGCATACAGGGATAAATGGTTGAAATTGTTCACCCTTGCTGAGGGAGAGGTCTTGAGATAGGAAAAATGGGTTGTTCCCACAACTGGTGGTTCCTGTCCCGCTAACTGGAACCCTCTTTCCCTATAAAGCATATGCAACATCTAATATACCACATGAAAGGCCATGATGTGGTCAACTTCTTATTCATGTCACATTACATAACTCACCAGCATGAATCCTACCTACCTATAGAAAGACATTTATGTCAATTTTCACTTAGCATTAAAAACATTATAAATTTTGGTACGATGGAAACAATAACATACTATTAATCTTCTGGTTCTAGTTTGCTAAGTGGTAATCCACAAGGAGTGTTGTCTATATTCTTTTTTTAATCATACTAATACTAAAGCCAATTAATTTTAAATAATAATAGAAAAATAAAACTAATAATTGCAATAACATATAGAATAAAATTATTATGTGCTCAAATCTTAAAATTATACCATATTAACATATGCAATTTTTGGTCCTCTAGGTGTAGGGTAGTGGGTGACTTGTTGTTAAGGCACTCTGTGATGTTAAGTCACCCGTTTAAATTGGTGTGATTCTTGGGTGATTTTGACAAACTAACAAACAAAAAAAAACACATGCAATTTTAGTGCAATTCATTCTCCCTACTTATACAAAGCAAGGCTTTGAAATATGTCCACATACAATGAATTCAAATCTCAAAATTTGGTTATGAATATGAACAAAGTAATAATCTCAATTCATTCTTTCACCATTCATTTATTTATTTATTTATGTATAGTGTAAACATTCTATTTTTTTAATTTTTTTTCTAGATATATTTTTCTCACTAATTTTATTTAAAATTGTGTCAAAAATTTAAAAGAATTGTTGGAATTGCAAATAACTATTCTTAAGATTGTATATTCCAAATACAATATAAAATTTTCAAAATTTTGTCAATGATTTAAAAGAATTGCTGGAATTGCAAATATCTATTCTTAAGATTGTATATTCCAAATACATTATAAAATTTTCAAGGGTTGAATCTATTTATACATTCACATATGCAATTTCAACAATGCAAAATCACAATTTCATTAAAAATTTTGTAGCCCATTAATAATAATATTATTAACAATAACTTATTTTAACATCATAGTTAAGCCAGACTACATATGCAATTTCAACAATGCAAAACTACAATTTCATCAAAAATGTTGTAGCCATATTAATTACGGCATACACCTATTGACAATGGGCACATTTAATAGGTTTTTAGTGCTTAATAAGTTTTGTATGGACACTATTAAATATTGATGGAATATTCTTAGTAGTCCCGATAAATCAATGGTTGTGATTTCAACCACTAACTTCCTCACTATTATAAAGGCATCCGTTTACATGTTTATTTTTTAACTTTTACTTGATCATATTTAAAATTTACTATGGTGGCTAGCTGATTGCCACGTCTTAGTGATTAACAAAAATTAAGGTTTTGTTACAGAGTGGAGAGATGTGAATCCGTGTTTCATTTTTTGGACCCACGGAAACCTTTGGGCGTTCACCAACCACTAGTTTGGGGCTCTGCTAGTGATAACACTAATAACAATAATCTAATTTTAAGGTCACAACTAAGCTAGGCTACAAATTGGTGTATAAGACTCATTTGTTTATGGGACAAGGGACTCCCTCTGCACAACCATTTCTCTGTTAAACTCTGAGCAACCATTTGACTGCGAAACTCTAAACAGTTATTATAATAATAACTACCAAAAAATAAAAAATAAAATATTTATAATTTTCATTCATTTATCCCTTCACCCCTATTTAAAATTACAAATTTTCAACTCATATATGGTTTTTTATCCTGAATTTTTGAATTTTTGGCTACCAATATAAGCCTGCTGCAAGCATTGAATGTAATGTCACCCCGCAAGTAAATTATAGATGGTCGAATCTGAATTGATAGACCTGCTCGGCAAGTAAATTATAGACAGTCGAATCTGAATTGATACTACTCGCCTGAATTTTTAAAACCCGTCACTTTCAAGTTGCAACGACCCATCTTACTGTCAACGTTTTGAAAAACATATTTCTTCTTCGAAAATGACGATGGCAGCTGTGATTAATGGAAAGTTATTTGGAAATTGAGAGAGCATGCATATTGCACACAACACAATTCAATTTATATTTTATAGACAAATGGAGGTTACATATAAAGTTTCCAAATCACTGATTAGCAATCTAAATGCTAAGAAAGTGGATCTGATTAGCTAAAAATAGTTAATCTAGAAACTCACAGTTACAACGACTGTAAGCATTATCTCATAGTTAACCTAGAAACTCACAGTTACAACAGCTGCAAGCATTATCTCTAATACCCTCCCTTAATACTTACATTACAAATATTATAATCACAAATTACCAAACATAACAAAAGGTTACAACACAAATTTTGTCATGTCTGTCTCACTGGTCCTCATACACGGTTATAACCATCTCTGAACTTCATAGACACGCTTTTTCTCTCCCATCATCTTCGAGCTACCACTTCATATAGCACAAATACAACCGCTTCCGACCATCTTTGAAGTATCTATAGGATCAACAATTCTGAACTACCCCAAAGAATAGTCTCTATACTAAAATATTGAGTGATCGATCTTACAAAATGACCTTTTTACACATACTCACCAACACAATGATAACGAGTAAGTGTTGACTTTGAAACACCAAAGTACAACAATAATCTCCAACTTTGAACATAATTGTATACATACTCAAACTAGTCATGTGTCCTTATAGCTCCGAAGAACATCAATAACTACAAGTATGAATTATGTCACTATGTTCTGAAGTTGGTTCTTCATCATTATGATTTTACAAAATAAATAAATAAATTTCACACACCAACTTTCAGCAGAAACAAGCACAATCTGAAAAACACTGAGGCGCAACAACTCCATGTGCCAACTGGTTATCCGTCTGCCATTTTACCTTCAGTGATCTCGAGCTCAGGGATCTGGAATTTTTATTTTTTGTTTTTACTAAATCGATCACATCAGGTGTAGATGTAATAAGATTTGCATCGGGTACATTGAGTTAATAATTCACAAACGTGGCAGAGTCCTCTCCTCCATGCCGCTACAACAGATTTAATCTGACCAACACGTATCAATGGACCAGAGCACAGCAGCCAAATTCACGCATTTTTCAAATAAATACTGTAGACC
>JASDQU010106781.1:98820-110836 GCA_032191745.1 Picea mariana | reverse complement strand
ATACTGATCTATCTTACAAAATAACTTTTTTACACATACTCACCAACACAATGATAACCTGTAAATATTGACTGAAGTACAACCATAATCTCCAGCTTTGAACAAAATTGTATACATACTCAAACTAGTCATGTGTCCTTATAGCTCAGAAGAACATCTAGAACTACAAGTAGAAATTATGTCACTATGTTCTGAAGTTGGTTCTTCATCATTATGATTTTACAGAATAAATAAATAAATTTCACACGCCAACTTTCAGCAGAAACAAGCACGATCTGAAAAACACTGAGGCGGAACAACTCCATGTGCCAACTGGTTATCCGTCTGCCATTTTACCTTCAGTGATCTCAAGCTCACGGATCTGGAATTTTTATTTTTCGTTTTTACTAAATCGATCACATCATGTGTGGATGTAATGAAATTTGCATCGGGTACATTGAGTTAATAATTCACAAACGTGGCAGAGTCCTCTCCTCCATGCGCCTACAACAGATTTAATCTGACCAAGACGTATCAATGGCCCAGAGCACAGCAGCCAAATTCACGCATTTTTCAAATAAATACTGTAGACCCCTCCTTATGAATTTCCCACGATGTCTGATTTCACTTGGCTTCCAACGATGCTGCAAATCTCAATTTTGGAAGGCACGAACCTTTCAGTCAATGTGATCCCCTCCCCAATGGCGGATTTGTTGACGTATCCTCGGTTGTTCCTCCAGAACCGTGGAACAATTGTGTATGAAGGACAAGACACAGCAAAGAGGAATCTGGGCACATCGATTCAGCAAATGCATCCATGAACTCTTGTTCATGCAGGGGGCGACTCTTTGAACCTCTGGAACGGCTCAATTTCTGAGGTGATGTCATCAACTTCAGATCAGATGTTGCAGATGGACTCAAGGCACAGATCAAATGCACAATCGGTGCAGTAGAAATGCCTCTCACCACATTGCTCTATTATGCGTTACGCATGGAAAAGAACAGTGGCAGCCATCCCTCACGGAAATGAACAGGGGCAGCGATCCCTTAATTCCAGCGATCTGGTAGTCAATCTTGCAGTGGCAGTTATCGCGTTTTCTCCTTTAATTCATGGATGCAGCAGCAGAGCGGTGGTTCCTTCTAGTCCGCCTCTTCTCCTCTTCTCCAACGTGATTTCCTCTTGTTCTGATAGTGATACTCTTACAAATTTCTAAACCAGTAAACCAATTCACACAGACACACAAAACAACACTCACAGCTAATATACTCTCACACTGTTAATTTACTCTCCTACAATTAACCTATTCCTACACATTTCTCTCATATTCCTGGGCGGGCACTCCGTGAGGAGCTAAGCCCAGTCCTACAGATTGATCTCACATTTCTCTCATATTCCTGGGCACTTCGTGAGAAGCTAAGCGCAGTCCTGCTCTGATACCAACTTGGAAATTGAGAGAGCAATTTCTGCTCTCTCATATTCCTGGGCACTTCGTGAGAAACGAAATTCAGTCCTGCTCTGATACCAACTTGGAAATTGAGAGAGCAGGCATATTGCACATAACACAATTCAATTTACATAACACAATTCAATTTGTATTTCATAAACAAATGGAAACAAATGGAGGTTACATATATAACATCCATATCACCAACTCCTAGCAATCTAGATCCTAAGAAATCCATATCACCAACTCCTAGGCATATTGCACATAACACAATTCAATTAGTATTTCATAGACAAATGAAGATTACATATATAACATCTATAACACCAACTCCTAGCAATCTAGATCCTAAAAAATCCATATCACCAACTCCTAGCAATCTAGATCCTAAGAAAGTGGATCTGATTAGCTAAAAATAGTTAACCTAAAAACTCAAGCTGTAAACATTATCTCTAACAAAGCTTTTTGGTTCCCAAGGCTGCCTTGATTCACATGTCCATCCACCAGTTGGGTCTTCGATGTCCATCTGTTAGTTTGCATGTCTGTCCACCGTTTCAAATGTAAGTGCATGACATCTGTTCACTCTGCGTCTTTGCGGATTTCGAGTCCATGTTCTCGCCTCAGCTGAGCTTCCACCATCGCTTCAATCAAACTCGTGGCGCCCTCTTAGAACAATTCATAGGATGGGGTTTTTCAGGTGCAGAAGTGTGATAACTCGGCAGGCGTCACGGGCTTTCTTCAACAGTGCTTGTCTATGTTTTAAAAAAAATAGTTCTTCTTCGAAAGTGACAATGACAGGTCTGATCAATGGGAAGTTTTGGCTCCCAACGCTGCCTTGGTTCACATGTCCATCCACCAGTTGGCTCTTGAATGTCCATCTGTCAGTTTGCATGTCTATCCACCGTTTCAAATGCAGGTGCATGACATTTGTTCACTCGGCTTCTCTGCGGATTTGGAGTCCATGTCCTCGCCTCAGCTGAGCTTGCAACATCGCTTCGATCAAACTCCTGGCGCCCTCTTAGAATAATTCATGAGACGGGGCATTTCAGGTGCAGAAGTGTGACAATTCGACAGGCGTCATGGGCTTTTCTTTCATGAGATCTAAGGTAATGGGGTCGGGGCCTTTCTACTTGGGTTTGCGAGATGATCATTTTCGCGATCCCAGCAGACAAACGTGAGATACTACAGATTTCACTCAATTCACTCCATTTGAATATACTAATGCTTTTGAGGTCTCAATCGTTCTGTTTTTTGAGTGGGCTTTGCAGGACTGTGTTTTACTGGCAATATAAGTATAGCGAGCTTGGAGCAAACTTCTCAGGCCGTGTTTCCTCGTCCAGAGAACTGGCAGACGAAGTCAAACCCTTCGTTGCTCTCACCTTTATTGCTGGATTTCATGAATTAGTGGACCTACAGTGATTTTCAAACTTTGTAGAGGACTCGTTTTTCATGCACAATATCCCACTGCAAGCTCTGCCCACTCAAAGCTTTGGAGGTGGTGAGAGGCGGTATGTCGAAAACCCAATCTCGTCCTCAAGTAAGATGACTATCAACTGCTCTTTGAATGCAAAGATGTGTGCAACACTACTAGCACGTACCCACAATATATGGCGACCGCATGTTAGCAACTGATATTCTCTGTGTTGGACGCCGAGTTCTTTTAATGAGTTCTTTTATGCACGAGAGCACCCAAGGGACCCCTCCCATTTGACTGAACTGTGTGGGATTGAGAGCACCCAAGGGACCCTCCCCACAGGAATTTGACTATGGACCCCTCCCCACAGGAATTTGACTAAACTAGGGATTTGACTATGGACCCCTCCCCCACACGAATTTGACTATGGACCCCTCCCCCACACGAATTTGACTAAACTATGTGAGAGTACCGAAGGGATCCCTCCCCACATAGATTTGATTAAACTATATGGAGTTGACTGACTAAACTATGTGAGAGATTTGACTAAACTAAATGGAGTTGACTGACTAAATTATGTGAGAGCAGTCAAGGGATCCCTCCCCACAGAGATTTGACTAAACTATCTGGAGTTGATTGAACTGTGTGGAACAAGGGATCTCTCCTCGCTATTTGATTAAACTATCTGGAGTTGATTGAACTGTGTGGAACAAGGATCTTTCCTAGCTATTTGATTTTTATGGACTAAACTATGTGAGAGCAGTCAAGATCCCCTTTCACAGAGATTTGACTAAACTATCTGGAGTTGACTGAATTGTGTGAAACAAGAGATTTCTCTTAGCTATTTGATTTTTAAGATCTACAAATGTGAACATACCTTACTCCTTTCTATTTGAACCTATCCTTTCTATTTGAACCTATGACTATTAGTATGAGAAACATATGTTCTTAACCATTAGTATTTGATTTTTAAAATCTACAGAGGTGAACATACCCTACTCCTTTCCATTTGAACTTATGACTATTAGTATGAGAAACATATGTTCTTAACCATTAGTATTTGATTTTTAAAATCTAAAAGTGGTGAACATACCTTACTCCTTTTCATTTGAACCTATGACTATGACTATTAGTATGAGAAACATATGTTCTTAACCATTAGTATTTGATTTTTAAAATCTAAAAGTGGTGAAGATTATACCTTACTCCTTTCCATTTGAACCTATGACTATTAATATAAGAAACATATATTCTTAACCATTAGTATGAGAGCAGTATTAATATTGGATTTGAACTTATGATCCGTGGATCTGAACCTATGACATGCTAAGAAAAAACATATGTTCTTAACCATTAGTATGACAACAATATTAGTATTGGATTTGAACCTATGATTTTGTGCAATCTATGACATGCTAAGAAAAAACAAATGCTCTTAACCATTATTAGTTTGAACCTATAATTATATGTTTTGGATCTGAATCTATGACATGCTAAAAAGAAACAAATGCTCTTAACCATTAGTGGCATTCTAAAAAGAAACAAATACTCTTAACTATTAGTATGAGAGCAATATTAGTATTGGATTTAATCCTATAACCCTACACTTTGAATTTGAACCTGGTCCTACCTTTTGAATTTGGCGCTTTGATCCTATCCTTTAAATTTAGAAAAAACCCTATGATTCAATCGATTGAATAACCCTACACTTTGAATTTGAACCTATGATCTTACCTTTTGAATTTGACTCTGCCCTTTGAATTTGGAAAAAGCCCTGTGATTCAATCGATTGAATAACCTTGAATTTGAACCTATGATCCTACCTTTTGAATTTGGCCTACCTTTTGAATTTGGCCCTTTGATCCTACCCTTTGAATTTGAAAAAATCTCTCAGATTCAATCGATTGAGTTGGTATTTACCTAAATAAAAATGTTTATAATTAATTTTAGAAAAGATATAGAAAAAACCATAAAAAGAAATGTGTAAAGAAATGTGTTGATTGAATATTCATATTAAATAACATAAAATATGATACAAAGTTCTTATTTATTAACTCTGTTTATAATTAATTTTAAAAAAGATACAGAACAAACCATAAAAAGAAATGTGTAAAGAAATGTGTTGATTGAATATTCATATTAAATAACATAAAATACAATACAAAGTTCTTATTTATTAACTCAGTTGAGTAACTTTTCTTTCATAAAAAAGGAAAGAGCTTATCTTATATTAATAAATAATAATATAAATAAAAAGTTAATATAATTATATTAACTTTTCAGTTGAGTAACTTTTCTTTATTAAATCAGGAAGCACTTATATAAATCACGAAGAAAATAATAATATACCATTAGGAAATAGACAATAATATGAAGAAAGAGTGTAAAGTGTAAAATAATAATATACCATTAGGAAATAGACAATAACATCAACAAAGAGTGTAAGTATTAATCAAGAAAGAGTGTCAAGTATTAATGATAATGATGTAGATGGTTTTTTGGATTTTAATTCATTTTTCTAAAAAAATCTCATGTTCTCATAAAGATTAACTATAAATTTAAAAAATTTTATTTTTTATTTTAATCTATCTTTTTAAAAAAGCTTCATAGAAATTAATATAAATTAAAACTTTGATTTCACTTTTTTTTGAATGGAGGGTCAACTCCTTATCAAACCTTTAATATCTAGAGTTAGATTTTGAATGAAGGGTCAACTCCTTATCAAAATTATAGTTGTTAAGATTTTGAATGAAGGGTTAAATCCTTATCAAAATTAAATTATAGTTGTTAAGATTTTGAATGAAGGGTCAACTCCTTATCAAAATTATTTCATTTTGATCTTTCTTCATTAATATCTCTCATCCTCATAAATCTCAATATTCATTGCTCTTTAATGTAATGTTAAGGCAATGTTTAATTTTTCGCCACGTTTTTCTCCTTCTTTATATCCATTCTTTGCTGATTTTATGTACTATATTTATCTTCATCATCTGAAAACGATTGTCCATATGATTATTGTCAATCATTTGGGGTTTGTAACCCTTTTTTCTAGTTTTGGGTGAGTTAATATTTGGGAACAGGAATCTTAAAGATATCATGTTTTTGGCATCTAACTTTAAAAAGATGTATTATTATAATGGATAAAAAATATGCATTATTATAATCCAAAACTTATATCTATTTAGAATTTTTTTTTTATAATTATTTTGTTTGATAAACTTTGGTTGATAAATCTCAACACAAATTTGAACTCAACTTAATCCATTCAAGATTTTTTTTTAAGTATGTGTCTAAGGCATCCTAATATCTTTAAAAGTTAATAAATTCTATAAAAGTAGTGGCAGATTTGGGAGGCATATATAAATGGGCATATTGATGACAATTATAGTGGTTGGGTTAAATTTTGGGAACCAAAGAGCAATGAAAAGACTCGTTTTTCCACAAAACCAAAGATTCTCCTAAAAAAAAATCGCCACTCTTCCACAAAACCAAGGACTCTCCAATATAAGGGAGATGTTGTCATATAATGCATATGTCGACTAGAAAAAATAAATAACTAAATAAGCATATATATGTGTGTGAGACAATATCTATAGAAAAAATTAAATGATAAAAAGAAATTACATCTCAAAAATTTGATCCCCAATAGATATGGGTTTAAGATGAATCTATGTTGATGATATAGGAGACAAGAAATCATTGTAACAACAAATAATTGCAAAAGATTCATAAAATGAAAAAATATTAGAATATTGTGATCTCGAAAAAAATATTAAAATATTGTGATCTCAAGCTTAGTTACTTCGAGTGGCACCTCTTCAAATTTATCCACTATATACGAACTAGGCGTAAGAGGCTTTGGAGTAGGTGAAAAAGAGGACTTGTTTTTTACCACATCTTTGAATGAAAAATCTTTGAAGAAGAAGACACAGAATACCCACCATCCACCCACACAATCATAAATACCCACCACCCATCCACACAAACATAGAACCAAAGTTGTGCCAAAGTGAAAGTTTGTTTATATGTTGTAGCAGACAAAAAAGAGAGGTCATCATGTTGTTTACCCTAAAAAAAAGGTCATCACTAATACCATGATCTAAAAGCTTATTTTGATAATGAAACTCTCATACAAAAACGCCACTCCAAAAAAGTGATTTATAATAGATTTCATCAAACACTTGGCTTACAAGCATTTCTTGTACCATGGGAGCTAGATTGAAGAACCAAAACAATACTTGAATTTGTTGCAAAAAAAACATGGATTCCTTCCCATCCTTGTTGTACTTCTCTTATCTAAATTATTTTGTTGAGCTTTTTCCCCCCAAAAAATATATTTATCAACGTTCAAATGAAATTTGAACTTTAGCAATACAACCAATTTCTTAAATGGGTTAGTCTTCAAAAGATTCCTCTTATTCTCAATTTAAATGGATCTTTTATATTTATAGATGGAAGCCAACGCACTATAAATACATATTTTTAACATATGATCCAATTTTATGTTAAACAAAATGATTTAGGAAGAAATCATTCGAATGTTTTGGAGTACCAACAATCTAACAAAGCTATCACGGATAAGTATGACATGAACAAAAGAACAAGAAGACCAATGTATGACACTTGCATCTTGCCTAAGACCTTTAATTTAGAGGGTCGATTATGGTAGTTGATAATACTTATTAGTCCCTATCATAGGCATAGAGGGACTATAGCGATCGATAATTCGTTGACCTCACATTAGTTTGTCCTTTGACCACAAATATTTGCATAATATCTATTCTTGGAGCTAGGAACTAAAAACATTGAATTTTATATAATTAAAAGTACCATATATGTAGTGGATTGATTGGATAACAGATTGGAGGTCTTATTGTCGGCTTTGCTATTCCCAATGTTTTATATGTTAGCATATCCAAACTTTTTCATCGTTTGCGATATTTTTGAACCATATATTTTTCTTATGCATTGCTTGAAGGTGGATTAATGCTAACATTAGTTTAAATGTGTGTCTTAGCATTTTTCTGCTAGCATTGTCTTAGATCATATACAGTGCTTTTTTTATTTGTACTAATCATATTGAAATGTTTAGATATCCAAGCTTTATAGTGATCGATAATTCCAAAGTTTATAATGTCCTTGCCGCATGTATTTGTATTGAAATGTATTAACACTTTTTTTGAGGTGCTTAAATAGGCCTGACAACTTAAATGTTTACTTGACGCGAGGTCCTCCAACAGGCCTGACAGCTTAAATGTTTGCATACCGCGAGGTCCTTAGACAACCTGACAGCCGTAAATGTTTATCTAAATACGCTTCTTGGAGTACATTTTTTCTTGAAATTTTCCATACAATGTTGCAATGATTTTGCACAATATTGTAGTCCACCGACAGTTGAATAGGCATTGTATCTTTCATCCTTATTCTACACTTGCAATGCAATTTCGTCATCGTTGAAGCTACATACATTGTTTACTGGTTCGGTGAGTGCTTCTTCTTCGTTGGTTCGTCAGTTGCTTCTTGTTGTTGTTGTTTGGTTCACAATTTGACCTGCGCTTCTGCCTTTCATCGTTTTGGAGTAAGTTTCCATGACATAGTTTCATTTTCTATTCCTTGTTTGTTGTTCAGTGTTTGCAGTTTGCGAGTAAGAATGTTTTCTTATTTCTACTGGAATGATCGGCGTATGTTTCTGGCTCCTTCTGTGCCTCGGTTGCAGTTTTGTAATCGTTGGAGATACATATGTTGTTTATTGGTTCAGTGGTTGTTGCTTGTTCGCTGGTTCAGTGGTTCATCGGTTGTTGGTTGTGTTTGTTTGGGGCCCTAGGGCTACAGTTGGGCATGTTCATGCTTTCTCGCTGGTTTGGTGCTTGTTGTTTTCTTTTGTTTGATTTGGCTTTGCAGGGTTGGTGTCCTATGATAGTAGTTGGAGCTGTTTATTTATTTAGTTATTTTTGGATTAATATTGTTTTTTGGGCACTTTACGGTGTTCATCCCTTGCACCCACAAGTCCACATGCAGTCGTGTTATTTTCCCTGTCTAGCGAGGTCAATATATATTCTGTTGTGAGATTTTGCTGGTGCTTCAGTGTTGACATGAAAGAAAATAGTTGCATGAAAAATAGTTGGAGAAGTACATTTGAAATTGCAATATCCGTTGTTTTTTTGTTAAAATAAAACATATGAAGGCTGCATTTATAAACCATGTATGGTGAAATGTGCCCATATGACAATACATGTTCTTTGTTCTCTACACAGACTGGTGTGCCCATGATACACTTTGTCTTGTGCTTGAGATATGATATGTAAAACAAAGATTCTGCAAAATTATATTTCCATGTCTGAAAGCATATCTGGGTAGTTTGCCACGGAAAACCAAAATCTTGTATCGTGGGCACAACAGTCTGTGTAGAGGATAAAGAACATGTATTTGCATCTGTGGAAGCATATCTGGATACTTTGCAACGGAAAACCATAAATCCTTTAGCTACAACCATGCAATTTTGTAATATTTTGTGCCTTGTATATATTTTGGGCAAGGAAAAAAAATTACATATTTACAACTATGGATGGAGAAGCGCAAAGGTTCATGTTTTTGCTTATCTTCTAGACTATTCGTTGAGTCTCTTTTACTGTATGTACATATTACTTGTTCTCTGCTGCATACCACCTTCCATTCATGTTCATTGTATTTTGTGCGTTCCCACATTCAAACAAACAGAATAGCTGGAGAAAACGATGGAGTCTTGACTGCATCGATTGAAGAGGAGATAGAAAGGTGCATGCATGTACTGTTATTTCATATTCCACTATTTTGTATTTCATTTATTGTCTGTATATGTGTTCACCTAGTTTATTGTATGTATATGTTCCATACCTTCCTACATAATAACTTATCTTCATTACATGTCTTCCTGCATACTAACCTACTTCATGTCTATTGTATTTTCGCTACATTGCTACATTTAAATAAACAGAATGGTTGGAGAGGACGATGGACTCTTTGGCGGGAATGTAGACAAGGAATTATAGAAGTGGATACATGTACTCTTATTTCATATTCCAGTGTTCATTTTTTCACTTACTGTCTGTATATGTGTTGTGCTTGTTCTACTACTTTGCACCTTTTTTTTTTTTCTTTTTTTGTTATTTTCTTCCTTGAAATATAATATATTTATGTGTATTCTCATGTGAATCATATTCTATTTGTTGTTACATTGGAATAAATAGATTTGTTTATCTTTCTTTTACATGTCTGTGTTCATACTAACTTTCCTTCATGTCCATTGCATATTCGGCGTTGCTACCTTGGAAGAAACAGGTTGGTTGGACAGGAAGATGAATTTTTCTGTGAAACAGCGGAGGGTTCTGTGGTACAATCTTTGAAAAGGTATACCAACTGTGTTGGTAAATTAAATATACAAACCGGGTGGGGGGCATATAATGTTAGACTAGAAAATGATGGTTTGGCAGCAATGGGCCTTTCTGCCCTCCCTATTTCTACTTTTTCCATTTTCTATTATCCATTTTGTTTTCTAATTGATCTGCTTAGTGGTCTTTCCGAAAATGGCTTGGTGCGTCGGTTGGCGAACTAACGGTTTCAGATCTATGGTCACGCTTCTATCGTATTCCATACTTACGCACTTTGTTGATTGCGGGTGTCGGGCTGGCGGGTTCAAGATTTCTCCCCTGGCTTCTGGGGGTCCATGATATACAGATTGGTCATGGTGCCTCACCCTCGCACCCTGTTTACTGTTACACATTTTTCCAGTCAAAAAAATCAGATGCATACAATTTTACGCTTGTTTAGTCCTTCTGATGGACAGTATACAATGCATATGCTTGGTTAGTGCCGATGTTCATCTACACTTGCTTGCATTAGAAAAATTTGGACTAGTGACATGGGCATGAGCAGTCAGTCATCCCAGAAACCAGTAGACCGACAAGGCCAAAAGTAAATATGCATACGCTCTGCTCTTAGCATGTTTACCAAACAAATATCCTCGGTTATTTATTCATCTATGGCATGGTGAATATGTTGATGTCATCTGCAATACATGGTTTGTAGTTCTCAAGAAGTATCAACAAGTACAAGTGAGACGCAGAACATAGCGCAGGTTCCACAGAGTAAGAGGTGTGGTTGCAAAACTCTGGCTCCATAGTTCATCGAAGCTATGCATGTACTTGTAAATTTATGCCAGTGAAAGAAGAATACAAAAAAAAATGCACACTACTATTCACTTTAGTTTTCCTGTTCAAAAATTGTCACCAGGTCTAGAGTTATAACACCCAAAGTACTATCAATAGAGGGATTGAACAGCCGCCGAACTGGACAAGTGTTCGCCGGGCACATAATGGTCGTCTATAGCACCTACCTGGATAAGGAAAAAAAAACTAGATCCATTATGTGTGCTGACATGGCAGACAAGGAGGCCATGATGACAGTGACACTGACTATTCCTACACAACTTGTACAGAAACATGCAGAAAATATATTGCCGGGTAATGGGATATCCATTACAAATTTTAATATATTGCCCAAAACAGCATATGACCATGGTGATTGTGATCGGATTATTTCGTTCAACGAAACAAGTATTGTGGAAAAAATTCTCGTTGTTTGTTCATAATATCATTTTGTCCCGGACGCGACTATCAGCCAGCTTGCACAGAGCAATGATATTTACCCAATCGGAACCATTGGCACAGTTGTCACACTGGCGAGAAAACTTGGCTCGCAACACATTCTCCATATAAAGGATGGAGAGTCGGATAGCGACAAGGCAATGGTGCTGCTTTCCATATCCATTTTTGTTCTTTACTTTCGCATGTGCATGTATCTCAGGTAAGTTACACAAATATTGCACTGTTCCATGTTGCAGTTGCAATTGTTCGATACCTATTCAAATTTGTTTTCCTCAATGGAACAACAATTGCATAAAGGGCGGTTTCCACTTATGCTCTTCAAAAATATAACAAAGAAAAGGGATGTTAGAGAAAGGATCTTTCGCACAACCCAGGCAACGTTTGTAATAGAGTTGCGAGAAGATATAGTACAGGATCTAAAGAAACTAGCTAGATCTACAACTGTTGTGCGTATACATCCACAAAATCATCATCACTTTGCTTATACAAATAACCTTCACCAAATTTCTGCGGCTTGTTTTATTTTATTTTTATTT
>JASDQU010106781.1:77017-90635 GCA_032191745.1 Picea mariana | reverse complement strand
CAAAAATAATATTTGATTTTATTTTATAATTTTCATTTTTTATCATTAATTTTATATTTTTATTCAAAAATAATATTTAATTTTATTTTATAATTTTCGTTATCCATCTTATATTTTAATTTAAAAATTAATTTTTATCTCAACTTTTAATCATAATGGATTTATAAGCATTTGCTATTCTTCCTACTTATTGTTATCGTATTGAACAAAGCAAAGCTTTATATATAGGAGTTTCTTTCCCGTGTATCCGAGGTATCCGTTTTGAGACCTTCATTGTATATGTTGTGCAGTTGATCCTTTGATAGAATTGTACACGTGCTTTATATAAGTTACAAATTATATAAGTTACAAAAAAGATTTTTTAATAGTCAAAATGGGTAGTAATCATTATGTGTAATTCTCTTGTGAAATCATAGGCTAACTTATATATGTAGCACGGTTAAACAGAATGATCATGAATGGTCATAATATTTACTTATTATAATTTATTTATATCTAGTGGTTTTTTTGTTTTTTTTTCTAAGTGAAAATTAGTTCAAAATTATATTAAAAAAAAAAAATATATATATATATATATATATATATATATGGATATCCTGCTACGCTAAAAGACATATAGTAGAAGTCTTTTCCCAGACATACAACGTCTTTTCCCAGACATACAACCATTTCAAAATATTACATCGCTTATGGCTTTATCAAAAAGGCTGGATAACAAAAAACATAGTTGTACTAAAAAAAACCTATCAGGAATATTATCAAAGTATCATAAATAAAAGAAGTACAAAGCCTTATCTTAACTAGAAATTTCAGTTATCCAAATGCTTTGTCTGCCCAGCTCCTCCAGGAATATTATACCTAGTAGCTTACTCTGAACTATGAACTAATACCGTTTAACTATGAACTAATACCGTTTAGATTGATTATTATTGTCGTATTGAACTATGCTTTATTTCAGGTAACAATGAATTTTAGTAATGGTTATTTAACATATTTGAGAAATGAAATATAAAAAATGGAATACATCTTCATTTAACACAACAACAATTCTCATATTATCATTAATATTATTATTTTCAAATTAATTCTCATATTATTATTAATATTATTATTTTTATTTGAAAATAATATTTGAATTTATTTTATAATTTTCATAATCTATTTTGTATTTTAATTTCAAAATTAGTCTTAATATAGTTTTATGTAAACCCTTAATTATTATAGATTTATAAGCATTTGCTATTCTTCTCCTATTGTTATCATATCATGTTGAACGATGCTTTATTTATTATTAACATATCATATTGAACAAACAATGCTTTATTTTAGCTAACAACCAATGGAATAAAGGTTTTTCAATATATTTGAAAAAATGGAATGGAGTATATATGGGATATATCTTCAATTAACATAATAACGAATCATATTAAACCACAATAACGAATCATATTAAAGAGGTAGGGCAATTATAATATTTTCAAAGTTATTATATAATATTAAATCAATTTAAATTTAAAATAAATTTAAATGAATATAATTAGCTTATTAAATATTTATATATAATTTATATAAAAATAAAATTTTATAAATATATTTTAGAAATTCATAATTTAAAATAAAATATTTTAAATTAATATATATATATATATATATATATATATATATATATATATATATAATTTATATAAAAATTTAAAATAAGTGAAAAGTCAAATCAATCTTAAACTAAAAAAAACTAAAACTAAAACTAAACTTAAAAAACTAAAACTAAAACTAAAAGAATTTTTATTTATTTATTTATTTATTTGTCAAGCATCATTTTTACATAAACTTGACAATAAATTAAAACTAAAAGATATTTTGTAAATTTAATAAATTAAAACTAAAAAAAAAAAATTACAACATCATTTTTTACATAAACTTGACAATAAAATAAAATTAAAATAATTTTTGTAAATTTAATAAGCATTTTTTACATAAACTTGACAATAAATTAAAACTAAAATATTTTTTGGTACTAGAAAGCATCATTTTTACATAAATTTGAACACATAACACAGAGTTATTGCTACCATACAGATTCAAATGTAGTAGACAGTAATTCATATACGTAACGGAATACATGATAACATTCCAAGCATCACAGGTATGCATAACATAAAATTAAGCATATAAATTATACTTATCTTTCCACTGGAATAACACCACCAACTGTGTACAGACATTTCATGAACCTCCCAGCCTTAGACCACATTACTCATCGCTCTTAGCAATAGGTCACACCCGAGCTAGGACTACGCTCCATCGGGTAAGGGAATTCTAGGCTAGGCAAGGTCAACAAGAAGACACATAGTTTATGAGGAAGGATTATCTCCTAGGAGCCACTTATGCCCACTTCTCACAGACTCTCATTCCCCACATGTCTGTCCCACCCCGGGAGTATACACCTTCACTGTCACACAGTCCATCGGATGCTTCACCTCCCTTGCCTTGGGCTTTAGCAACAAGCTAGACCGGAATTCTCAAATCTCTGTAGTAGCTATGGGACCCCTTCTAGGAGAACTCACTTCCACAACACACTCTCTCACCTAGAGAGAGTTGCTCACAGGCCTGACAACCTGCCTCTTCAACCACAACCACCTCTCTCACTTGGAGAGAGTGTTGCACACAGGCCTGACAACCTGCTTCTTCAGCTCCATTCCATCACAAGGAGAACAACAATAAGGCTCAGCAAGGAACAGATGATGGCGGCAAGCCACACTCAGCTAAGGGACCGCTTGGCTGCAACAACCCACAGTTATAACACACACGGCATGGACATTTACGGGATGCTCAGGCTTCACAGAAGACGAGGGTCAGCTTCATGGCTCTGTTTTTCAGAGGTGCATGGCTTATGCAGAGGTCCAACACAGAGACAAAATAGTTTCTCGAGAAGGATTCCAGCGAACTCAAGCTGAGTATGGAAGAATGGACGCGCCAACCCCAACACGGTTTGGCTCACGGGTTACTGATTCCAGAGGTACGTGAGGGTATCCAAAGATCAGTTGCCCCACAAAACAAGATAGACAGTGGATTGAAGAATGGAGGATGAACCCCCAACACGGCTGACTTCTGCAACTTTAACTGCATGCGCCCAGGTCGACACCTGTCTTCCTGGAGCTGCATGCACTCCATTTTGCATACGTTTCTTTCCCAGGAACTTGGGTCAACACTTGGTCAATTGACCACCTTAGCCTTTTAGGAAATAATAATAAATTATTATCCCCTTTAGAGGTAATCCCCCTAGCTTAGCCCCTAGGCCCAACACTTAGCCTCCTCCCTTACCCAACCTTGTGGAAGCTTAGTCCCCCATCACTCTTTCTTCATGGTTGGTCTGCACGAAGTGATTTTTATATTTTATTAATGATCTGCATAATTACATATACAAAATCAGACTCCTGGCCTTTAACACCTAGGCTCTCTGACCTAATCACCAAATAAGCCTCCTAGATTATTATAACTCGACTTACCAACCTACAAAAAATGTTTACAATACATAATATAACTGGGCTCATCCTTGGGGATATTACAATCCCCTCCCCTTATTTTTTCACTGTCCTCAGTGCAACTTTTACATAGCATCAACAAGATTTCCAAAATATTCAAAACGATGCGGGTATTTTGTCCACATAGCATCCTCAGGTTCCCATGTCGCGTCCTTAGGACTGTACCAGGTCCACTGGACCTTTACAAGCCCTATGGCTCGATTCTGAAGCTATTTTCTCTTTCATTCTAATATGTGCACCTGATGCACCTGCCAGACGCCTTCTTTCTCCACCTGAATCACATTCCAATCAATCACATGATTAGGATCAGGTATAAATTTCTTAAGCAATGAAACATGAAACACATTATGTACAATCATGGATACAGGTAATGCAAGAATATATGCAATGTATATAGATGTATATACAGACAATTCTAACAACATTATAACTCGTATACAAGATACAGAACATACAATAAATAGAGAATTGTACTTATCTTTTGATTGAGAAGACTTCCATATCAACATGGTCTAGAACAAGGTACCAAACCTCAACAACACTCCAACCAATGGTCTCTCCTTCCCCACATGCCTGTCCCACCCCAGGAGTGTCCACCTTCACTCTCACACAGTCCATTGGCTGCTACACCTCCCTTTCCTTGGGCTTCAACAACAAGTCGGCTCAAGAAGTCTCAGAGCACCATGGCTCTTGGAGTTCCAACTACCCTTAGATATTTCCAATCAACATCTTCCCCTTAGAGAGTTTCAACGTGGAGCCTAGATGGGCTGGGTAAGTGTTCATTGGACCCAAGGTTTCAAGAGGAAATTGTGTCTAGAGGACCAATTTCGAACCTCGGAACCTTCCTAAATGCCAAGAAGTTACCTTGGCTATGTTACGAAGCTCAGGAGGAGTAGCGGTGTTGTAAAACCACGACAGAAGTGGTATTGGACCGTAGAGTAATGTGGACCTTAGGATCTATTCGGGAGAAGGAGAATCCTTCACGTTCGTTAGATCTGGTAATGTTGAGAGGTAGTTAGTTGTGAATTCCTTTGGAAATACGCAGAGTAACAGAGTTTGTTCTGCGTCATAGGATCTGTTCGGAAGGAAGGGAAATGCCTTACGACCATCAGATCTGGGGAAGGTGCAGAGGAGTTAAACTGGAAGCCCTTCATATTTCGCAACTTCAGTGAATTCTGATGCCAGAAACAAGAGAAGGGTCAAATCCCGAAGATCGGAAGTGGATCTACACCGTAGATCTGGAGAGGAGAGCTCGACCGTTGGATCAATCCAATGTTAAAATGTCAAACATAGTAGTGAAGGGCGAAAGCTCCTGAAGAGCCGAAGTAGTGAGTCATGATGATGTCACTATGATTGACATGGACACATGGGTTTTGTGCCACGTGTCAGTGGGTTTCGAACCCATGGAAGATTGAAATGGAATTTGGAACGTGACGCACGTCACCCATATGAATGGGCCACGTGTCAACCGCTAGTAAATAGCCACGTGACACTTCGTATGAGCATGGTTAGTGGGACCTAAGGTCACTTAACGAAGTTAAAGGTTGAAGGACCCACACTGGAATTGATCACGATACAACAAGATCAACGGCCAGAAGGCATTGTGGGGACCCAAGTTGCACGGAAGTTAATTATCCAAGGTGGTCCCGCAATCCAAACCGCGGTTTCACCGAGGGGTTACATGTCAGCATCAGAAGAATTGCGGGATGAAAGGCGGGTTACTCCAAACCATCGTTGCATGCCCCTGCAATTGGAAGAGCACTCAGTGATGTGATGTAATGACATCACCAAAGGTGATTGGAAATGTTCAGAGATTAACGATTTGGGATGCACAGATGTGAAATCCTTCGAAGCTTCGAAGTTCCGGAACTCAGACACCTGAGGTTCCATAGTAAGTGTCAGTCGTCAGATGTTGAGTAGACGTGGATGGTTGATCCACCCTACTTCACGAGTTTGGTAATCTGAACTCAGAGAGATTGTTGTGTGATGCTTGGAAATCTTCCGAAGCTGAAGGCTGAAGGCCCGAGTAAGCGCTTATTGATCTAGCGCTTGGTCACAACCCATGGTCGTGTGGGTTGGGGACTGAGAGAAAGGGGCTAGTGCCCAAAAATGATTACAGAGCAGAGAAGATCTTGGAAAGAAAATGAAATCTAAACATTTTCTTAAATCAGATTGGTTTGAATGTGTAAACTGGTGAAGTATTGAATAAGTTTCAATTGTTTCTCTTCTTTGAGTTTTCAAGTGCAAGTAGTGCACATTGTCTGCAAGGAGTGCATTGACAGAGGTAAGTTAACCTCAGAGAATCTCATGAGAGATACCGTTGAACCTTCATCAGCAGAGGTGCAAGGAGTGCACAGGAAGAACTCCGTGTTGAGTTCAGAGAGAGATAGAGTCACTGAGAACTTTGTAGGGCTCTGCTAGGTAAGCATCGAGCCAGTGCAAGTGTTCACAGAGAGAACTCTTTGTCGATTTCAGGAAGAAGAGTATCAGAGGAAGATACTCATAGAGATGTTGAACACTCTGTAGAAAACGCTCAGTAAGGTGTGCTTTGAGCAGAAGGTTGTCAGGAGGGCACGAAGTTTCCCTTTGAAAGGAAACAGAGAGGCCGAGACCCTTAGGAGACTAAGTAAATCGAAAAGCTCAGAAGAGATAACGCTTATGAGAGCGAAGATGAGATCCAAGTGGAAAACTTGCAGGAGAAAGGTCAAAGGCCAAAGCCTTTGAACACTGACAAAATCTTCCAAGGCAGAAGAAGTAGCTCAGGAGGAGGAGCGACAGCAGTCGTCAGATCAGTTGTGGGGAGGAGCCTGGACCGTTAGATCAACGTCCAACAGAACAAAGGAAGCGCAGAGGAGAGGAACGGATCCCATCTGTTAGGTATGAACGTGAAGGACCAACAACCGTTGGATCCGGAGATAAGCACACGAGACTTAACCCTTGTGTGCATAGGAGAAGTGGACTTGTCAAAGTCCCGAAGTCCCGAAGTGATTTGGGGCCATCCATGATCAAGGAGGAAAGGTGGCGTAAGATCCACAACTTTGGAATTTTTTGGACAAGGAGGAGGAGAAACAACCGAAGTAAATCTTGGTCATTGATCTAAAATTGGATGTGTGGTGCCAAATCTGGAACTCCAGGTACGGAGCACTCCGGAGGAAAGCAGAGGATGAAAGCGTTGAAGTCCCGAAGGAGATCTCGATCGTTGATCGAGGAGGAGGTTGAAGGACCTTTGATCTGGTCTTGGTCAGAAAGAGCCGAAGTTCCGAAGAGAATCAGGGCTGTTGATTCGGAGAGGATGCGTGGCAGAAGATCTGTCACTCCGGGGAAATTCACTCCGAAGATTTGTGTGTGTGGAGATGTGAAACTCCCGAAGGCCAGAGAGTCAGAGTTCATCATAACTGTTCGATGGTTGAGGACAGGTGTTAATAGATATTCCACTTTGGAATATTGTCATATGGGGAAAGGAAGATAGTTGAGAGTTGAAACTCTCGAGGGCTGGAGAGCCGAAATCAACCATAGTCGTTGATTTGGAAGGGAGCTACGTGTCAACAGATCATGTATATCTGGGATCACATGTGGAAGGAGGAAAGAAGGTAGAAAAGGAGGATAGATAGCAGTCGTTTATCACTGATCATCGCCAAGGGATTGGAGATCGACGAACGAGCTGGATTGTGGGGCTAGAACTTGCTCGGATGTTAAAAATTTGAGAGTGGGCTGCAATTTATACCACAGTTTTAACAAATTGATGCGTGGAAGTGGGAGGTGAATTGCGGGGTGAAAAGAGGGTTGGCCTAAAACCACTCTTTCCCACGCCCGCAATCACAGTTTTCCATGAGATCATAGCCTAGGGTCATATGAAGGAAAGGGCTAATGAAAAAGGGGCTAGCGCCTGAAACTTGGAATTTTGGAAGCGCGCAGGAATAGCCCGCGGGTCTGACAGGACCTACGCCTAAAGGAGAAAAGGGGGCCTATGTATAATTGTTTTGGGTTCAATCACTGGCCCGAAGAGTCAATTCGACTCAAAAGATTGAAATATCCTTTGACCAAGAGGTCAGCAGACCCCGTTGAGGTAGGGGCACTGCGTCGAAAGTGCTCAGGGAAGAAATATTCATGTACAGTGACTACAATGAGAGCACAAGAAGATTCAGGAATCCAGGAAGAATTAAGGACTTCTTGGATCAGCAAGGAAAAGTTGCACATGGAAAAGAAGTTGTTTCAATTTCGGTGGCAGCAAGTATGTTACAACTTGTTGAGTCATCCAAAGGAAAGAATGCTTGCATGTTTGCAAGTGTTGTTGGTGATGTTGTTGCATAAGGAGGGAAGCAACAGAGAGTTGAAGTGTTGGTTATAAGTTTGATAAAATATGCATGAAAGCTTCTACTGCCATCATACTTTCAGGTAGTATAAAAATTTATTAATGGCAGTCATGCAGGTATGAGTTTTTATTACTCTTTTTGCATAATTGCTGAAAGGAAATTTAGGTAAGAATTTCCTTAGCCAGTGTTATTATATAAAATCACAAGATTATTATTTGAACGCATACCACTCAATGTGGTAAAGGATGGAGACTTGTATTAATTCAAAGCTTTTAGCTTCTGAATGCACACACTAACATAGTAGAATGTCATGTTAATTTGGTTATGGAGGAATAACCAAAGAATTAAAATATAAGAACTTGTTATAGGAATGAATGTTAGTAAGCTAGTCATGTATGAGACCAAGACCTGGTTGGATATGGCAAGGTTCGGATATGGAAAGGTTATGAGCCACATAGGTACTAAAAGCTTCCTACTTTTAAATAAAACTTGGGATGCAACCTTTTTGCTAACACTAATGAACACCACAGAATTATATTATTGGTGTAGTGTTCAGGTCGAAAAGGAAGGAATCTAATTAATTGGGAAGACAATAGGAAGTGTGTGGAGAATGTATCAACACATTCGCCAGAATTCCAACTTATGGATGGTGAGATACATGACTAAGATGAAGAGCATTATGTAATTCAATGCAAGGTGTGTTGAATAAGTATGCACTAAGAATTGCACTCATGCATAGTAAGAGATAGAATTGTGTACTAAATGCAATGGCTGAATGAGTTTTGTAAGTACGTGCATATATATTATTGCATGAAAATAATTGTTACTAATAGCTAAAATGTTTTTAACTCAGGAAGTTGAGGACATTTCAAGGAGGTGTTAGACATTGCAATAGGAAAGTTGCAAGTCAAGTAGTCGCATGAGCATTGAGTACAGGAAATTTTCTTGTTCGGAAAAATAAGTAATGAACTTACAGATAGTACTGTGAACATGCATATGCATAGAATGACGAGTCATTCTAGTTTATTAAATTGTTGGGTAATTGTGATTGAATTTCTAGGTGCAGGAAACTCTAAGATCATTGCATAATATTTTTTACATATTGCAATTGAATTATGATGTACAACAAATACTGACAATTTGTACTTGGTTGTATGCAAGATGAAGCATTACATGAAAAATGGTATGCAGTTTGGTGCCTGTGGAAAACCACAAGTATGGTTGCATTCATAATATGGCAACAACCAAGATGAATTATGAAATAGAGTTTCATGTTTTGGGGAAAAAGTTGAATTCCCTTTTAAACTAATTGGAGTTCCTAAATGAATTCTTTTATGTTTTCTCATGATAACTACATGTGGGTGATGCAGATGAGATGATGTTGATAAAAGTTAGAAAGTTGAATACAAAGAGTAGCTCCAGGAAGATGTTGATTGGATACCTCTAAGGGTAGTTGGAACTCCTAGAGCCACGGTGCTCTAAGAATTTCGGTTCGTCCTGTTGCTAAAGCCCAAGGAAAGGGAGGTGTAACAGTCGATGGACTGTGTGACAATGAAGGTGCACACTCATGGGTGGGACAAGCATGTGGGGAAGAGAGACCGTTGGTTGGAATGTGGTTGGGGTTTGGTACCTTGGCCTAGACCATGTTGATATGGAAGTCTTCTCAATCAAAAAATAAGTATCAATTCTCTATTCATTGTATGCTATGTATCTCGTAATTCATATACAAGTTATAATGTTATTAGAATTGCATGTATATATATTGTATGTATGTTCTAATGTTGCTTCTGAATGAATAGGTGTATAAGCAAAGTGTTTACGTCTGTGGAGTCATAGCACTGCTGAGAGTTTATCAATGGATGGAACATCGTGGATCTACAACCATTCGGTGCTCTCAATGAGGTTTAATTGAAGCATGTAACAAGGAACAATAAGTTGAATGCTTCCTGAAGCAACTCTATGGAATAGAGAAATTGAGTTTCAGATGCAGTATGGATACCAAAATTGGTGCTTGAAAGTAAAGTTGGACAATGGGCTTCTAATAGCTAAAGCTTGGAGCTTTTGAAGAATTTTTGAATTATATATGTGTAAGTAAGTTGCACTGAGGATAGTGCAAAAATAAGGGGAGGGGATTGTAATAGCCCAAGGAAGAGCCCTAGTTATATCTATGTATTGTAAACATGTTTTGTAGGCTGGTTAGTTGAGCAATTGTAAGTTGGTAAGCTTATGTACAAGTAGGTCAGAGAGCCTAGGTGTTAAAGGCCAGGAGCCTGTTTTGTACATGTAATTATGCACTTTGTTAATATAAAAACATCGTTGTGTGTAGACTGACCACAAAGAAAGAGTGATGGGGGACTAAGCTTCCACAAGGTTGGTAAAGGGAGGGGGCTAAGTATTTCAGCCTAGGGGCTAAGCTAGAGGGCTTACCTATAGAGGAATAATATTTTAATATTATTTCCTGAAAACTAAGGTGGACATAATATGTTTTGTTATCCTAAGTTATTGGTAGCTGGGGACGTAGTCTAAATGGATCGCATGCAGCTCCAGGAAGAGAAGTTTTGACCTGGGATCATGCAGTTAAAAGCTGAAGCGTCAACTGTGTTGTGGGTGGGCTTGCCATTCTCGACCCACTGTCTAACCATGAATAGGGAACATCCATCACGGATCTATGGAAACAGTAACCCGTGAGTCAAATCGTGTTGGTAGTTCGCTGGTCATTCTTCCATCCTCTGCCTGAACTCATTGACCTCGAACGTCGATTTCTGGTTACCTACACATAGTTCAGAAAATCGCTCATGGGAAGGGGGTTCACTTGCCATTTCCCATCCATAGTCTAACTCGTTGGGGCTTCTTCATCTGCCCTCTGTATAACCTCTCACATATGAGAAACCCGTAGGGGAGGGAAAATTTGACCTGTGTGTCCTGTGAACCTAGCCTATCTGCGCTTGCAGAGCCGAGTTTGTGCCTTAACCATTTGGGGTTGCTACATTTTATTCGCCTAAGCCGTGATGTGTCTTAGAGTTAGGTCGTTTTCATTTTCGGTGTCCATAATTGTTTCCTGTTGTTGTTGTCACCCGTATGCTAGACGAATGTTTTTGCAGTATTTATTAGGAGATGAATTGAAGAAGCAAGTTGCCAAGCCTGTGAGTAGCTCTCCCAGGTGAGAGAGTCTTTTGGGAAGTGAGTTCTCTTGGAAGGGAGTCACGTAGCAGCTACAGTACTCTAAGACTTCTGGTCCAGCCTGTTCCTGAAGCCCAAGGTAAGGGAGGTGTACTGGTCAATGGACTTGTAGTAATGAAGGTGTACTCTCCTGGGGTGGAGCAGGGGTGTGGGGAATGAGGGTCTGTGAGTTGTGGGCGTAAGTGGCTCCTGGGATAAAATATCATTCCTGTTGTTTTGTGCAACTTCCTTGTTGTCCTTACCAAGCCTATAATTCCCTTTCCCGATTGAGTTTAGTCCCAGCTCGGGGGTGACCTACTACTAAGAGTGATGAGCAGCGTGGTCTAAGGCTGGGAGGTTCATGGAAGGTCTGGACGCAGTTGGTGGATTTACTCCAGATTAAAGATAAGTATCATTGTTGTGCTTAATTATTTATTTTATGCATGTTTTATGATGCTTGTATGTTTTCATGTATTCCGTTGCATGTATGAATTGTTTTTAATTTTATTTGAGTCTGTATGATGGCATTAACTCTATGTTAAATGTGTTAAATTCATTATTATGCATATATATTATATAAGTTGTAAATTCTTAAATCAGATTGGGTTGAATGCGTAAACTGGTGAAGTATTGAATAAGTTTCAATTGTTTCTCTTCTTTGAGTTTTCGAGTACAAGCAATGCACATTGTCCACAAGGAGTGCATTGACAGAGGTAAGTTAACCTCAGAAAAGCTCAGGAGAGATACCATTGAACCTTCATCAACAGAAGTGCAAGGAGTGCACAGGAAGAACTCTATGTTGAGTTCAGAGAGAGATAGAGTCACTGAGAACTATGTAGGGCTCTGTCAGGTGGACATTGAGCGAGTGCAAGTGTGCACAGAGAGAACTCTTTGTCGATTTCAGGGAGAAGAGTATCAGAGGAAGATACTCACAGAGCTATTGAGCACTCTGTAGAAAACGCTCAACAAGGTGTTCTTTGAGAAGAAGGTTGCCAGGAGGGCACAAAGTTTTCCTTTGAAAGGAAGCATAAGGGACGCGACCCTTAGGAGACTGAGTAAATCAAAAATCTCAGAAGATATAATGCTTATGAGAGAGAAGACAAGATCCAGAAGGTAGACTCACAGGAGAAAGGTCAAGGCCGAAGCCTTTGAGCACTAACAAAATATTCCAAGGTGGAAGAAGTCAAAATCTTAGGAGGAGGAGCGACAACAACCGTCGGATCAGTTGTGGGGATGAACCTGGACCATTAGATCAGCGTCTAGTAGAAAAAAGGAAGCGCAGAGGAGAGGAATGAATCCCATCCGTTAGGTCTGAGCGTGAAGGACCAGCAACCATTGGATCCAGAGGTAAGCGCACGAGACCTAACCCTTGTATGCACAGGAGAAGTGGACTTGTCAAAGTCCTGAAGTGATTTGGGATCGTCCATTGTTAAGGAGGATAGGTGGCGTAAGATCCACAAATTCGAAAGTTTGTGGACAACCAGGAGGAGAAAAATCCAAAGTAAATCTCGGTCGTTGAACTGAAAGTGGACTCGTGGTACCAAATATGGAACTCTGGGTACGGAGCACTCCATAGGAAAGCAGAGGATGAAAGCATTGAAGTCTCGAAGGAGATCTCGATCGTTGATCGAGGATGAGGTCAAAGGACCGTTGATTTGGTATTGGTCGGAAAGAGCCAAAGTCCCAAAGAGAATCAGGGTCGTTGATTTGGAGAGGACGCGTGGCAGAAGATCTGTCGCTTCGGGGAAATTCACTCCGGATATTTGTGTGTGTGGAGACGTGAGAACTCCCGAAGGATGGAGAGCCAGAGTTCATCAGAACCGTTTGATTGTTGAGGACATGTGTCAATAAATATTCCACTCCGAAAGATTGTCATACGGGGAAAAGCAGATAGTTGATAGTTGAAACTCCCGAAGGCTGAAGAGTCAGAATCAACCATAGCTGTTGATTTGGGAAGGGAGCTACGTGTCGACAGATCATGTATATTTGGGATCACGTGTGGAAGGAGGATAGATAGCAGCCGTAGATCGTGGATCATCTCCAATGGATTGGAGATCGATGGACGAGCTGGATTGTGGGGCTAGAACTTGCTTGGATGTTAAAAATATGAGAGCGGGCCACAATTTATACCATGACTTTAACAAAGTGATGCGTGGCAGCTGGAGGTGAACTGCGGGGTGAAAAGTGGGTTGGCCTAAAACCACTCTTGCCCATGTCTGCAATCACTGTTTTCCATGAGGTCATATCCCATGGTCATATGAAGGAAAGGGATAATAAAAAAGGGGCTAACGCTCGAAACTTGGAGTTTTGGAAGCACGCAGGAATAGCCCGCGGGTATGACAAGACTTGCGCCTAAAGGAGAAAAGGGGGCATGTGTATAATTTTTTGGGGTTCAATAACGAGCTTAAATAAGTTTCAATTGTTTCTCTTATTTGAGTTTTCAAGTGCAAGCAGTGCACATTTTCCACAAGGAGTGCGTTGATAGAGGTAAGTTAACCTCAGAGAAGCTCAGGAGAGATATCGTTGAACCTTCAACAACAGAAGTGCAAGGAGTGCATAGGAAGAACTCTGTGTTGAGTTCAGAGAGAGATAGAGTCACTG
>JASDQU010106781.1:64408-76422 GCA_032191745.1 Picea mariana | reverse complement strand
CCCATTGTCAAGGAGGATAGGTGGCGTAAGATCCACAAATTTCAAAGTTTGTGGAAAACCAGGAGGAGAAAAATCCGAAGTAAATCTCGGTCGTTGATCTAAAAGTGGACGCGTGGTACCAAATATGGAACTCTGGGTATGGAACACTCTGGAGGAAAGCAGAGGATGAAAGTGTCGAAGTCCCGAAGGAGATATCGATCGTTGATCGAGGAGGAGGTCGAAGGACTGTTGATTTGGTCTTGGTCGGAAATATCCGAATTCCCAAAGAGAATCAGGATCGTTGATTTGGAGAGGACACGTGGCAGAAGATCTGTCACTCCGGGGAAATTCACTCCGGATATTTGTGTGTGTGGAGACATGAGAACTCCCAAAGGATGGAGAGCCAGAGTTCATCAGAACCGTCTGATTGTTGAGGGCATGTGTCAATAGATATTCCACTCCAAAAGATTGTCATACGGGCAAAAGAAGATAGTTGAGAGTTGAAACTCCTGAGGGCCGAAAAGCCGAAATCAACCATAGCTGTTGATTTGGGAAGGGAGCTATGTGTCGACAAATCGTGTAGATTTGGGATCACGTGTGGAAGAAGGATAGATAGCAGCCGTAGATTGTGGATCATCTCCAACGAATTGGAGATCGATGGATGAGCTGGATTGCGGGGCCAGAATTTGCTTGGATGTTAAAAATTTGAGAGCGGGCCACAATTTATACCACGGCTTTAACAAAGTGACGCGTGGCAGCTGGAGGTGCACTGTAGGGTGAAAAGTGGGTTGGTCTAAAACCACTCTTGCCCACGCCCGCAATCACATTTTTCCATGAGGTCATATCCCAGGGTCATATGAAGGAAAGGGCTAATGAAAAAGGGGCTAGCACCCGAAACTTGGAGTTTTGGAAGTGCACGGGAATAGCCCGCAGGTATGACAAGACCTGCACCTAAAGGAGAAAAGGGGGTTTGTGTATAATTTGTTTGGGTTCAATCACAATCATGAAGAGTCAATTCGACTTAGAAGATTGAAAGATCCTTTGACTGGAAGGTCAGCAAACCCCGCCGAGGTAGGGGCACTGCGTTGAAAGTGCTCAGGGCAGAAATGGTCATGTACAATGACTACAATGAGAGCACAAGAAGATTCAGGAATCTAGAAGAATTGTAGACTTTAGGGATCAACAAGGAAAAATTTTATAGGGAGAAAGAATTTGTTGCAATTTCTGTGGCAACAAGTCTGTTACGGCTTGTTGGGTCAGCCAAAGGAAAGAATGCTTGCATGTTTGCAAGTGTTGTTGGTGATGTTGTTGCATAAGGAGGGAAGCAACAGAGAGCTGAAGTGTTGGTTATAATTTTGATAAAAGAAGCATGAAATCTTCTACTGCCATCAGACATTCAGGTAGTATAAAATTTATTAATGGCAGTCATGCAGGTATGAGTTTTTTATTACTCTTTTTGCATAATTGTTAAAAGGAAATTCAGGTAAGAATTTCCTCAGCCGGAGTTATTTTATAAAATCACATGATTATATTATTGAATGCATACCAGTGAATGTGGTAAAGGCTGGAGGCATGTATTAATTCAAAGCTTTTAGCTTATGAATGCACACACTGACATAGTAGAATGTCATGTTAATTTGGTTATGGTGTAATAATCAAAGAATTAAAAGATAAGAACTTGTTATAGGAATGAATGCCAATAAGCTAGTCATGTATGAGACTAGGACGTGGTTGAATATGTTTTGTAAGTACGTGCATATATATTATTGCATGGAAATAATTTTTACTAACAACTGAAATGTTGTTAACTTAGGAAGTCGAGGACATTTCAGGGAGGTGTTAGACATTGTAATAGGAAAGTTGCAAGTCAAGTAGTCAAATGAGCATTGACTACAAGAATTTTTCTTGTTCAGAAAAATAAGTAGTGAACTTACAGATAGTATTTTGAACATGCATATGCATAGAATGACGAGTCATTTTAGTTTATTAATTTTTGGGTAATTGTGATTGAATTGCTAGGTGCAGGAAATTCTAAGATCACTCATAAGATTTTGTACATATTGCAATTGAATTATGATGTACAGGAAATATTGACCAAGTGTTGACCCAAGTTCCTGGGAAAGGAACGTATGAAAAATGGAGTGCATGCAGCTCCAAGAAGATAGGTGTCGAGCTGGGCGCATGCAGTTAAAGCTGCATAAGTTACTCGTGTTGGGGGTTCGTCCTCCATTCTTCGATCCATTGTCTATCCTGTTTTGCAGAGCAACTGATCTCTAGATACCCTCACAGACCTCTGGAATCAGTAACCCGTGAGCCAACCACGCTGGGTTTGGCGTGTCCATTCTTCCATACTCAGCATGAGTTCGCTGGAATCCTTCTCGAGAAACCGTTTTGTCTCTGCGTTGGACCTTTGCATAAGCCACGCACCTCTGAAAATCAGAACCATGAAGTTGACCCGAGTCTTCTATGAAGCCTGAGCATCCTGTAAATTTCCATGTCATGTGTGTTATAACTATGGGTTGTTGCAGCCAAGCAGTCCCTTGGTTGAGTGTGGCTTGACATTGTCGTCTGTTCCCTGTTGAGCCTTGTTGTTGTTATCCTTGTGCTGGAATGGAGATGAAGAAGCAGGTTGTCAGTCTTGTGTGCAACACTTTCTCTAGGTGAGAGAGGTGGTTGTGGTTGAAGAGGTAGGTTGTCAGGCCTGTGAGAAACTCTCTCCAGGTGAGAGAGTGTGTTGTGGAAGTGAGTTCTCCTGGAAGGGGTCTTGTAGCTGCTACAGAGCTTTGAGAATTTCAATCTGGCATGTTGTTGAAGCCCAAGGAAAGGGAGGTGAAGCAACTGATGGATTGTGTGACAGTGAAGGTGTATACTCCTGGGGTGGGATAAGCATGTGGGGAATGAGATTCTGTGAGCAGTGGGCATAAGTGGCTCCTGGGAGAGAATCCCTCCTCATAAACTATGTGTCTTTCTGTTGACCTTGCCTAGCCTAAGATTCCCTTGCCCGGTGGAGCTTAGTCCCAGCTTGGGGGTGACCTACTACTGAGAGTGATGAGCAGTGCGGTCTAAGGCTGGAAGGTTCGTGGAAGGTCTGCACGCAGTTGGTGGTGTTATTCAAGTTGAAAGATAAGTATAATTTATGTGCTTAATTTTATGTTATGCATATCTGTGATGCTTGGAATGTTATCATGTATTCCGTTGCGTATATGAATTATTGTCTATTACATTTGAAGAGAAACCCGTCAGGGAGGGAAAATCTGACCTGTGTGTCCTGTGAACCCAGCCTATCCGCTCTTGCAGAGCCGAGTTTGTTCCTTAACCATTTGGGGTTGTTGCCTTATGTTTGATTGAGCCATGTTGTGTCTTAGTGTTAAGTTGTTTCCATTTTTGGTGTCCATAATTGTTTTCTGTTGTTGTTGTCACCCGTATGCTGGCCAAATGCTATTGCAGTATTTCTTAGGAGCTAAATTGAAGAAGCAGGTTGTCAAGCCTATGAGCATCTTTCTCAGGTGAGAGAGTCTGCTGGGAAGTGAGTTCTCTTAGAAGGGATTCTCGTAGCAACTACAGTACTTTGAGACTTCTGGTCCATCCTATTGCTGAAGCCCAAGGTAAGGGAGGTGTACTGGCCGATGGACTTGTAGTAGTGAAGGTGTACTCTTCATGGGTGGAGAAGGCGTGTGGGGAATGAGGGTCTGTGAGTTGTGGGCGTAAGTGGCTCCTAGGATAAAAGATCCTTCCTATTGTTTTGTGCAACTTCGTTGTTGTCCTTGCTAAGCCTATAATTCCCTTGCTCGGTGGAGTTTAGTCCTAGCTCGGGGGTGACCCACTGCCGAGAGTGATGAGCAGCATGGTCTAAGGCTGGGAGGTTCATGGAAAGTCTGCATGTAGTTGGCGAATTTACTCCAGATAAAATATAAGTATCATTGTTGTGCTTAATTATGTATTTTATGCATGTTTTATGATGCTTGTATGTTTTCATGTATTTCATTGCATGTATGAATTGTAGACTTCTGGGATCAACAAGGAAAAGTTTTATAGGGAGAAAGAAGTTGTTGCAATTTATGTGGCAGTAAGTTTGTTACGGCTTGTTGGGTCAGCCAGAGGAAAGAATGCTTGCATGTTTGCAAGTGTTGTAGATGATGTTGTTGCATAAGCAGGGAAGAAACATAGAGCTGAAGTGTTGGTTATAAGTTTGATAAAAGAAGCATGAAAGATTCTACTACCATCAAACATTCATGTAGTATAAATTTTATTAATGGCAGTCATGCAGGTATGAGTTTTTTATTACTCGTTTTGCATAATTGTTGAAAGGAAATTCAGGTAAGAATTTCCTCAACCAGAGTTTTTTATAAAAACACATGATTATATTATTGAATGCATACCACTCGATGTGGTAAAGGCTGGAGGCCTGTATTAATTCAAAGCTTTTAGCTTCTGAATGCACACACTGACATAGTAGAATGTCATGTTAATTTGGTTATTGGGTAATAAACAAATAATTAAAAGATAAGAACTTGTTATAGGAATGAATGCCAATAAGCTAGTCATGTATGAGACTAGGACATGGTTGAATATGTTTTGTAAGTACGTGCATACATATTATTTCATGGAAATAATTTTTACTAATAGCTGAAATGTTGTTAACTCAAGAAGTTGAGGACATTTCAGGGAGGTGTTAGACATTGCAACAGGAAAGTTGCAAATCAAGTAGTCACATGAGCATTGACTACAGGAAATTTTCTTGTTCAAAAAACGAAGTAATGAACTTACAAATAGTATTGTGAACATGCATATGCATAGAATGACGAGTCATTCTAGCTTATTAATTGTTTGGTAATTGTGATTGAATTGCTAGGTGCGGGAAATTCTAAGATCACTGCATAAGATTTTGTACATATTGCAATTGAATTATGATGTACAGGAAATACTGACAATTGTTGGCAGTATGCAAGATGAAGCCTTGCAGGAAAACGGTATGTAGTTTGGTGCTTGTGGAAAACCACAAGGAAGGTTGCATTCCTAATATGGAAACAACCAAGAAGAATTATGAAATGGAATTTCATGTTTTGGGTAAAAAGTTGAATTCCTTTTTTAACTAATTGGAGTTCCTAAATGAATTCTTTTATGTTTTCTCATGATAACTACATGTGGGTGATGCAAATGAGATGATGTTGATAAAAGTTAGAATGTTGACTACAAAGAGTAGCTCGGGGAAGATTCTGGTTGGAGACCTCTGAGGGCAATTGGAACTCCTCGAGCCACGGTGCCCTAAGACTTCTAGTCCGGCCTGTTGCTGAAGCCCAAGGAAAGGGAGGTGTAACAGTCAATGGACTGTGTGACAGTGAAGTTGCACACTCTTGGGGTGGGACAAGCATGTGGGGAAGAGAGACCATTGGTTGGAATGCAACTGGGGTTTGGTACCTTGGCCTAAACCATGTTGATATGGAAGTCTTCTCAATCAAAAGATAAGTATCAATTCTCCATTCATTGTATGCTATGTCTCTCGTAATTCGTATACAGGTTATAATGTTATTAGAATTGTCTGTATATATATTGCATGTATGTTCTAATGTTGCTTCTGAATGAATAGGTGTACGAGCAGAGTGTTTACGTCTGCGGATTCATAGCACTACTAAGAGTTTATCAATGGATGGAACATCGTGGATCTACACCCATTTGGTGCTCTCAATGAGGTTTAATTGAAGCATGTAACAAGGAACAATAAGTTGAATGCTTCTTGAAGCAACTCTATGGAATAGAGCAATTGAGTTTCAGCTGCAGTATGGATACCAGAATTGGTGCTTGAAAGTAAAGCTGGATAATGGGCTTTCAATAACTAAAGCTTGGTGCTTTTGAAGAATTTTTGAATTATATATGTGTAAGTAAGTTGCACTGAGGACAGTGCAAAAATAAGGGAAGGGGATTGTAATACCCCAAGGACGAGCCCTAGTTATATCTATGTATTGTAAACATGTTTTGTAGGTTGGTGAGTCGAGCAATTGTAAGCTGGTAACCTTATGTGCAAGTAGGTCGAAGAGACTAGGTGTTAAAGGCTAGGAGCCTGTTTTGTACTTGTAATTATGCACTTTGTTAATATAAAAACATCGTTGCATGTAGATCGACCACGAAGAAAGAGTGATGGGGGACTAAGCTTTCACAAGGTTGGGCAAGGGAGGGGGCTAAGTATGTGGGCCTAAGGGCTAAGCTAGGGGGCTTACCTCTAGAGGAATAATATTTTAATATTATTTCCTGAAAACTAAGGTGGACATGATATATTTAGTTATCCTAAGTTCCTGGAAAGGGGACGTAGGCTAAATGGAGCGCATGCAGCTCCAGGAAGACAAGTGTCGACATGGGGTGATGCAATTAAAAGCTAAAGCGCTAGCTGTGTTGGGGTGTTCGCTGGTCATTCTTCCATCCTCCGCCTGAACTCGTTGGTCTCAGACGTCGACATATGGTTACCTACGCACAGTTGAGAAAATTGCTCACGGGAAGGGGGTTCGCTTGCCATTTCCCATCCGTCGTCTAACCTATTAGGGCCTCTGCGTCTTCCCTCTGCATATCCTCGCACATCTGAGAAACCAGTCGGGGAGGGAAAAGACGACCTGTGTTTCCTGTGAACCCAAGTTTATCCACACTACAAATTTGAGTTCGTGCCTTAACCGTTTGGGGTTGTTTCCTTGTGTTCGCTTGAGTCGTGTTGTGTCTTAGCATTAGGTTGTTTCCATTTTCAGTGTCCATAACTGTTTCCTGTTGCTGATGTCACCCGTATGCTAGTCGAATGTTGTTGCAGTATTTCTTAGGAGCTTAATTGAAGAAGCAGGTTGTCAGGCCTTTAAGCAACTCTCACAAGTGAGAGATTATGTTGGGAAGTGAGTTCTCTTAGAAGGGAGTCCCGTAGAAGCTACAGTACTCTAAGACTTCTGGTCCAGCCTGTTTCAGAAGCCCAAGGTAAGGGAGGTGTACTCGACGATGGACTTGTAGTAGTGAAGGTGTACTCTCCTGGGGTGGAGCAGGCATGTGAGGAATGAGGGTATGTGAGCTGTGAGCATAAGTGGCTCCTGGGATAAAAGATCCTTCCTGTTGTTTTGTGCAACTTTCTTGTTGTCCTTGCCAGGCCTAGAATTCCCTTGCTCGGTGGAGTTTATTCCCAGCTCGAGGGTGACCTACTACTGAGAGTGATGAGCAACGCGGTATAAGGCTGGGAGGTTCGTGGAAGGTTTGCACGCAGTTGGTGGATTTACTCCAGATAAAAGATAAGTATCATTGTTGTGCTTAATTATGTATTTTATGCATGTTTTGTGATACTTGTATGTTTTCATGTATTCCGTTGCATGTATGAATTGTTGTTAATTCTATTTAAGTTTGTATGATGGCAGTAACTCTATGTTAAATGTGTTAAGTTCATTATTATGCATATATATTATATAATCTGCAAGTTTTGAGTGGTAGCATTACCTGGTCTTTGTGTTGGCCGGGGATGGTACAAATTGGTTGACAATAAAATAAAACTAAAATATGTTTTGTAAATTTAATAAGCATTTTTCACATAAACTTGACAATAAATTAAAACTAAAATATTTTTTGGTACTAGAAAGCATCATTTTTACATAAATTTGAGGTCTATCTTTAGGTAAGTCAATTTAATTTAGAATTTAGCCTCACCCTAAACCCTGTCTCAAATTAGTGGAATTAGTGGAGATAGCACAATTTACCCTGTCTCAAAGATTTATTCCCTACCAAATATGTTGACTAACCCTGTCTCAAATTAGTGGAATCAGTGGAGATAGCACAATTTACCCTGTCTCAAAGATTTAATCCCTACCAAATATGTTGACTAAGAGGGTTCCAAATCTTTCTTGTCTCAAATTAGTGGAGATAGCACAATTTACCCTGTCTCAAAGATTTATTCCCTACCAAATATGTTGAGTAAGAGGGTTCCAAATTTGAATCTAAATCTAAGCACATTAAGTGAATAAATACGTAGCAATATGAACTAATTATTTTTACTATTGTTGTGTTTTTTGTTTTTATTTATTTTTAATATATCTAGTTCATAGTTTAAACGGTCACTATTGTTATGTTTTTTGTTTTTATTTATTTTTAATATATCTAGTTTTTAGTAGTTCCATATATAGTTCAATGAAATGCTAGCCAGTGAGAGTCCCTTTGAATACATATTATATTATCCCTTCATGAAATATAGATCATTTATTTATGTCAATGTGTGAAAATAAAGAGGACAACAAAAAAAAGATATATCTACAACAGAAACACAATGGTAAATATATTAACATTAACTTTTGTTTTTGTTTATTTTTAATATATTTAGTTCTTAGTAGTTGTAGTTACATATATAGTTTAAATGATCACTATTTATTTTATTGTTGTGTTTTTTGTTTTTATTTATTTTTAATATTGTTGTGTTTATTTATTTATTTATTTTTAATATTATTATGTTTTTTGTTTTTGTTTTTATTTATTTTTGATATATCTAGTTTTTAGTAGTTCCATAGTTTAATAAAATGCTAGCTTCATGGAATATAGATCAGTTCTTTATGTCAATGCGTGAAAATAAACAAAACAAATATATCTACAACAAAAACACAATGCTAAATATATTAACTTTAACATTTAGTTTTCTTGAGCACATCAACAAACATAATGTGTACTAACATTTTACTTTCATGTGGACATATTAGTTTGGTAATTTTGTTAAGAATTATGAAAAGGAAATTAATAAAATTTATGATAATGAACATGTAGAAAATCTTTGGTTAGCTACGAGGATATACTAATTCCACACCTTCATTTATTTAACTTAAATGCTTTATTGTTTATTTAATTTATTTAGCATAAGCAGGTACTTGCAGCATTGCTGCTATTTACCTTGTTATTTAAGGACATGTTATAAACAAAACCTTTAATTTAGAGGGCCAATTATGGTAGATGATAATACTTATTTTATGTCCTTATTGTTTAAGGACATGTTGTAAACAAAAGCATATGTCCTCATTATTTAAGGACATCTTGTTTGGAGCCCCTTTTCGTGTTAATGTTGAGTATGGTACCACGTTTCCCTAGACAAATTTCAACAGGGTATGACATGGCAGGATTTCTTACACATTTCCTCATGGTACTATCAATTTCATTAGGGTATGACATGGCAGAATTTCTTACACATTTCCTCATGGTACTATCATGGCGGTCCATAACTAGGACACATCTAATTTAAAATTTGGTTTAAGTATGAAATCAGAAAAAAGTTAAGATGGATTTGGACTTTAATATCATTCATAAACAAATAGGATATCACAGGGAAACATAAGTTTCATACTCCTCGTTTTAAAAGCATATATGCATTATACATCTCATATGTGTTATTAATGTCTATGTGATATTTAATTTAAAAGCATATATGCATTATACATCTCATATGTGTTATTAATGTCTATGTGATATTTAATTGTTAATGTATTAGATGTTTTTTTTGGTTATTGTCTTCATTCTATTCTACATGTTCTTAGAATGTTTTAATTAATGAAGGTGATTTTTAAGTTATTTTTATTTTGTAATTTTTATTTTGATATTGGTCACTATATCTATATGATTTATTCACATAAATAGAAATCAATTTTTCTCTTCTAACAATTTAATGTTGAATTTTTTCAAAATTATTTTCTCCAATTTTGTTTTAATAAGTTTTCACCATTCAATCTTTACCTTGTAATATTCAGCAATAACCACTGAATGTTGGTAGACATTCCCTTTGGCCATACCCATCCATATTGAACAATTTGGATTTGGTGAATATACTATGAACATTTGTCCCTCAACAACATCATACTTTGGAAATAATTATTCTCTAGGCAAGTTTGCCACATAGAGGTCCAACATAATGATCCTCAATAATGTTTGTTTTGTGTGTCATCTAAGGAGCACCACTAAGGTCAACCAAGTAGTTTACAGGCTATCTTAGGAGATAACACTTTGATAAGCAACAATTTTCACATTGGCTAAGGAAATTTTCGATAAAATATCCAAATATTAATATAAAAAGGCATATTCCAAAATACATGTCTACCTATGATTGCAGTGCCATCAACAAGTTTAAATATCAAATAAATAAAACAGTAAATACATCCTCCTCCTTCTATGATCCCCACTGCTTGAATGGTATTTAACTCATTGAATCACTTATTCCATCATAACTTCGCTTTGTTCGTCCCTCTAAATCCTAACAAACTAGAGACAAAACAAAAACGGGAAAAAAATGAAAGAAACCAAAAAAGAAGACAAAAAAGAGAAAGGAAAAATAGTGGTCAAAAAGCATGGATGGAGTGAGTTGTTGGTCTCCCTATTGGAACCATGGAAACAAGGGGGCTAATAAGGAGTTATAAATTTATACTGAAAATTCTAATGTTAGATATAAGTCCATTTCATCATATGTACAACACAGGAAAGTCTAATTGAAGGACAACACAGGAAATGGTACAATCTGTCAGATTGCATTGGGTAGCATGTCTAACCATCATATGTCAGCATGTACATGGATTTCACATTGGGTAACGTGCCTAACCGTCATATTCCATCCAGTAGGAAAATTTAAAAACTTATGAACATGAATGTGGATCGTATTTGATGTATAGAAGTGGATGGAGATGTATATGGGGTTTAGACTATTTACTCCTCACGTACATGATTCCCTGCAACTCCATTGCCAGCTTTCATTATGTTTTTGCTAGCGATACACAACTTTGTCTTCCTCTGTACCCTTGCTCTAGATTACTACTGATGAAGGATCGAGACTACCAATCTATAGTTGGCTTTGAGGGACAACACTCTCTGCATTTGATCCAGACTCGAGTCTGGATCAAATGCAGAGAGGGACAAGTCTGGATCAAATGCAGAGAGTGTTGTCCCTCAAAGCCAAATATAGACTGGTAGTCCTGACCCTGTTGCCCCTACTGCAAAAATTATTTTTAAAATCAATTTAATTTTTTTACGGAGATGTGTTATGGCAGTTAGATTTGTTGGGAGAAGAAAGTAGAAGATGAGTGGAGTCGAGCAGAGTTTAGATTTTATTTGTTAAATGTGTTTTCCTTTTTTTTTAACTTGAAGCATTTAGTCTTCTTGAAGAGATTCAAACTTTGTTATCCTACCCATATGTTCGGTCTCGACTATTGATTGTAGCCCCCCGGAGGCCGAATGCAAGTTGGTAACCATAGTAACCTATCCTAGGTATCTACAAAGGTGAATGTGGGGGGTTTCCCATGGTACCTGAGGCAGACGTCGTACCACACTTTTAGTACCCTTGGAGGGTGACCCCGCGAAGCGAGGATTTCTTGCACCAAGAAGGGAATTTACGTGGAGGTCTGGGTAATTTTTTCTCATATCTTCGTTGACAATCTCATCTCCCGTCTCTAGAATATCCTTACTTCATTTTTTCCCTATTACAAGGGAGTTGTTTTATTTCTCTTATCTTATAGGGACTTTGGTAGTGTGTTCTCTTTGATTTAGTGACCTTAGGTTGAGTCTGTGTCTATGGAAACATTTCTTAGGACCAGGGTTGGAATTTGACAGGAATAATGCCCGTCATGGGGCATTTTGCCTGTATTTTACGTTTAATTTTGTGTCCTTTCCATCGCTAGGAACATGCATGCAAATTGAAATAACGTAATTATGGCGGGTTATAATCATATCAAACATCATTATTTTCACACATTCTGGTACGGGTGGTAGGTAACAAGGAATAACTCCTCATGCACCGATCTACCCATGGGCCACAAGTCTGTAAATAGTGTGTTAAGATAATTGATAGGATAACTAGACCCAGGTTAGGAGACACAATATCAGTATGATATCTTTGCATATTCATTGTTTCTGAATAACTAAATTCCCTCTAAGATAGCACAACTAAATCATCCTTTGGCTTCTGCATTGTGGAATGAGGCTGGGATTCCTGCAACAAAGAGAAAGACATAAAGTTACTGAAAACACCAAACAAAAACCATGAAAAAAAAATGCAAAAGGGCTCA
>JASDQU010106781.1:7633-18397 GCA_032191745.1 Picea mariana | reverse complement strand
TTATGATGTACAGGAAATACTGACAATTGTTGGCAGTATGCAAGATGAAGCCTTGCAGGAAAATGGTATGCAGTTTGGTGCTTGTGGAAAACCACAAGGAAGGTTGCATTCCTAATATGGAAACAACCAAGAAGAATTACGAAATGGAATTTCATGTTTTGGGGAAAAAGTTGAATTCCTTTTTGAACTAATTGGAGTTCCTAAATGAATTCTTTTGTGTTTTCTCATAATAACTGCATGTGGGTGATGCAGATGAGATGATGTTGATAAAAGTTAGAATGTTGACTACAAAGAGTAGCTTGAGGAAGATTCTAGTTGGAGACCTCTGAGGGCAGTTGGAACTCCTCGAGCCACGGTGCTCTAAGACTTCTGGTCTGGCCTGTTGTTGAAGCCCAAGGAAAGGGAGGTGTAATAGTCGATGGACTGTGTGACAGTGAAGTTGCACACTCCTGGGGTGGGACAGGCATGTGGGGAAGAGAGACCATTGGTTGGAATGCAGATGGGCTTTGGTACCTTGGCCTAGACCATGTTGATATGGAAGTCTTCTCAATCAAAAGATAAGTATCAATTCTCTATTCATTGTATGCTATGTATCTCGTAATCCATATACAGGTTATAATGTTATTATAATTGTTTATATATATATTGCATGTATGTTCTAATGTTGCTTCTGAATGAATAGGTGTACGAGCAGAGTGTTTACGTCTGTGGATTCATAGCATTGCTGAGAATTTATCAATGGATGGAACATCGTGGATCTGCAGCCATTCGGTGCTCTCAATGAGGTTTAATTGAATCATGTAACAAGGAACAATAAGTTGAATGCTTCCTGAACCAACTCTATGGAATAGAACAATTGAGTTTCAGCTGCAGTATGGATACCAGAATTGGTGCTTGAAAGTAAAGCTGGATAATGGGCTTCCAATAGCTAAAGCTTGGTGCTTTTGAAGAATTTTTGAATTATATATGTGTAAGTAAGTTGCACCGAGGACAATGCAAAAATAAGGGAAGGGGATTGTAATACCCCAAGGACGAGCCCTAGTTATATCTATGTATTGTAAACATGTTTTGTAGGTTGGTGAGCCAAGCAATTGTAAGCTAGTAAGCTTATGTGCAAGTAGGTCGGAGAGCCTAGGTGTTAAAGGCCAGGATCCTATTTTGCACTTGTAATTATGCACTTTGTTAATATAAAAACATCATTGCGTGTAGACCGACCATGAAGAAAGAGTGATGGGGGACTAAGCTTCCACAAGGTTGGGCAAGGGAGGTAGCTAAGTATGTGGGCCTAGGGGCTAAGCTAGGGGGCTTACCTCTAGAGGAATAATATTTTAATATTATTTCCCAAAAACTAAGGTGGACATGATATATTTAGTTATCCTAAGTTTCTGGAAAGGGGACGTAGACTAAATTGAGCGCATGCAGCTCCAGGAAGACAAGTGTCGACCTGGGGTGATGCAGTTAAAAGCTGAAGCACTAGCTGTGTTGGGGGGTTTGCTGGTCATTCTTCCATCCTCCGCCTAAACTCGTTGGCCTCGGACGTCGACCTATGGTTACCTATGCACAGTTGAGAAAACCGCTCACGGGAAGGGGGTTCACTTGCCATTTCTCATCCGTTGTCTAACCTGTTGGGGCCTCTGTGTCTACCCTCTGCATATCCTCGCACATATGAGAAACCAGTCGGGGAGGGAAAAGTCGACTTGTGTTTCCTGTGAACCCAGGTTTATCCACACTAAAAATTTGAGTTCGTGCCTTAACCATTTGGGGTTGTTGCCTTTTGTTCGCTTGAGTCATGCTGTGTCTTAGCATTAGGTTGTTGACATTTTCGGTGTCCATAACTGTTTCCTGTTGCTGCTGTCACCCGTATGCCAGTCAAATGTTGTTGCAGTATTTCTTAGGAGCTGAATTGAAGAAGCAGGTTGTCAGGCCTTTGAGCAGCTCTCACGGGTGAGAGATTATGTTGGGAAGTGAGTTCTCTTGGAAGGGAGTCCCATAGTAGCTACAGTACTCTAAGACTTCTGGTCCAGCCTGTTTCTGAAGCCCAAGGTAAGGGAGGTGTACTGGCCGATGGACTTGTATTAGTGAAGGTGTACTCTCCTAGGGTGGAGTAGGCATGTGGGGAATGAGGGTCTATGAGCTGTGAGCGTAAGTGGCTCCTGGGATAAAAGATCCTTCCTGTTGTTTTGTGCATCTTCCTTGTTGTCCTTGCCAGGCCTAGAATTCCCTTGCCCGGTGGAGTTTAGTCCCAGCTCGGGGGTGACCTACTGCTGAGAGTGATGAGCAACGCGGTCTAAGGCTGGGAGGTTCATGGAAGGTCTACACGCAGTTGGTGGATTTACTCCAGATAAAAGATACGTATCATTGTTGTGCTTAGTTATGTATTTTATGCATGTTTTGTGATGCTTGTATGTTTTCATGTATTCTGTTGCATGTATGAATTGTTGTTGATTCTATTTAAGTTTGTATGATGGCAGTAACTCTATGTTAAATGTGTTAAGTTCATTATTATGCATATATATTATATAAGCCGCAAGTTCTGTGTGGTAGCATTACCCGGTCTCTGTGTTGGTCGTGGATGGTACAAATTGGTTGACAATAAAATAAAACTAAAATATGTTTTGTAAATTTAATAAGCATTTTTTACATAAACTTGACAATAAATTAAAACTAAAATATTTTTTGGTACTAGAAAGCATCATTTTTACATAAATTTGAGGTCTATCTTTAGGTAAGTCAATTTAATTTAGAATTTAGCCTCACCCTAAACCCTGTCTCAAATTAGTGGAATCAGTGGAGATAGCACAATTTACCCTATCTCAAAGATTTATTCCCTACCAAATATGTTGACTAACCCTGTCTCAAATTAGTGGAATCAGTGGAGATAACACAATTTACCCTGTCTCAAAGATTTAATCCCTACCAAATATGTTGACTAAGAGGGTTCCAAATCTTTCTTGTCTCAAATTAGTGGAGATAGCACAATTTACCTCGTCTCAAAGATTTATTCCCTACCAAATATGTTGAGTAAGAGGGTTCCAAATTTGAATCTAAATCTAGGCACATTAGGTGAATGAATACATAGCAATATGAACTAATTATTTTTACTATTGTTGTGTTTTTTGTTTTTATTTATTTTTAATATATCTAGTTCATAGTTTAAATGGTCACTATTGTTATGTTTTTTGTTTTTATTTATTTTTAATATATCTAGTTTTTAGTAGTTTCATATATAGTTCAATGAAATGCTAGCTATTGAGAGTCCCTTTGAATACATATTACATTATCCCTTCATGAAATATAGATTATTTATTTATGTCAATGTGTGAAAATAAAGAGAACAACAAAAAAGATATATCTACAACAAAAACACAATGGTAAATATATTAACATTAACTTTTGTTTTTGTTTTTTTTTTAATATATCTAGTTCTTAGTAGTTTCATATATAGTTTAAATGGTCACTATTTATTATTGTGTTTTTTGTTTTTATTTCTTTTTAATATTGTTGTGTTTTTTGTTTTTATTTATTTTTAATATTGTTATGTTTTTTATTTTTATTTTTGATATATCTAATTTTAGTAATTTTATAATTCAATAAAATGTTAGCTATTAAGAATCCCTTTGAATACCTATCTTTAAATACCTATAATTCATGGAATATAGATCAGTTTTTTATGTCAATGGGTGAAAATAAAGAAAACAACAAAAAAGATATATCTACAACAAAAACACAATGCTAAATATATTAACTTTAACATTTAGTTTTCTTGAGCACAACAACAAACATAATGTGCACTAACATTTTACTTTCATGTGGAGATATTAGTTTGGTAATTTTGTTAAGAATTATGAAAAAGAAATTAATAAAATTTATGATAACGAACATGTAGAAAATCTTTGGTTAGCTACGAGGATATACTAATTCCACACATTCATTTATTTAACTTAACTACTTTATTGTTTATTTAATTTAATTACCATAAGCAGGTACTTGCAGCATTGCTGCTATTTACCTTGTTATTTAAGGACATGTTTTAAACAAAACCTTTAATTTAAAGGGCCAATTATGGTAGATGATAATACTTATTTTATGTCCTTATTGTTTAAGGACATGTTGTAAACAAAAGCATATGTCCTCATTATTTAAGGACATCTTTTCGTGTTAATGTTGAGTATGGTACCACGTTTCCCTAGACAAATTTCAACAGGGTATGACATGGCAGGATTTCTTACACATTTCCTCATGGTACTATCAATTTCAACAGGGTATGACATGGCAGGATTTCTTACACATTTCCTCATGATACTATCAATTTCAACAGGGTATGACATGGCAGGATTTCTTACACATTTCCTCATGGTACTATCATGGCGGTACATAACTAGGACACATCTAATTTAAAATTTGGTTTAAGTATGAAATCAGAAAAAAGTTAAGATGGATTTGGACTTTAATATCATTCATAAACAAATGGGATATCATAGGGAAACATAAGTTTCATACTCCTCGTTTTAAAAACATATATGCATTATACATCTCATATGTGTTATTAATGTCTATGTGATATTTCATTGTTAATGTATTAGATTTTTTTTGGTTATTATCTTCATTCTATTCTACATGTTCTTAGAATGTTTTAATTAATGAAGGTGATTTTTAAGTTATTTTTATTTTGTAATTTCTATTTTGATATTGGTCATTATATCTATATGATTTATTCACATAAATAGAAATTGGTTTTTCTCTTCTAACAATTTAATGTTGAATTTTTTCAAAATTATTTTTTCCAATTTTGTTTTAATAAGTTTCCACCATTCAATCTCTACCTTGTAATATTCAATAATAACCATTGAATGTTGGTAGACATTCCCTTTAGCCATACTCATCCATATTGAACAATTTGGATCTCTTCTAACAATTTATTTTTGAATTTTTTCAAAATTATTTTCTCCAATTTTGTTTTAATAAGTTTCCACCATTCAATCTCTACCTTGTAATATTCAGCAATAACCATTGAATGTTGGTAGACATTCCCTTTGGCCATACCCATCCATATTGAACAATTTGGATTTGGTGAATATACTATGAACAATTGTCCCTCAACAACATCATACTTTGGAAATAATTATTCTCTAGGCAAGTTTGCCACATAGAGGTCCAACATAATGATCCTCAATAATGTTTGTTTTGTGTGTCATCTAAGGAGCGCCACTAAGGTCAACCAAGTAGTTTACAGGCTATCTTAGGAGATAACACTTTGATAAGCAACAATTTTCACATTGGCTAAGGAAATTTTCGATAAAATATCCAAATATTAATATAAAAAGGCATATTCCAAAATAATGTCTACCTATGATTGCAGTGCCATCAACAAGTTTAAATATCAAATAAATAAAATAGTAAATACATCCTCCTCCTTCTATGATCCCCACTGCTTGAATGGTATTTAACTCATTGAATCCCTTATTCCATCATAACTTCGCTTTGTTCGTCCCTCTAAATCCTAACAAACTAGAGACAAAACAAAAACGGGAAAAAAATGAAAGAAAACCAAAAAAGAAGACAAAAAGGAGAAAGGAAAAATAGTGGTCAAAAAGCATGGATGGAGTGAGTTGTTGGTCTCTCTATTGGAACCATGGAAACAAGGGGGCTAATCAGGAGTTATAAATTTATACTGAAAAGTCTAATGTTAGATATAAGTCCATTTCAAAAAAGTTCAAAATTGAAGGACAACACAGGAAATGGTACAATCTATCAGATTGCATTGGGTAGCGCGTCTAACCATCATATGTCAGCATGTACATGGATTTCACATTGGGTAACGTGCCTAACCGTCATATTCCATCCAGTAGGCAAATTTAAAAACTTATGAACCTGAATGTGGATCGTATTTGATGTATAAAAGTGGATGGAGATGTATATGGGGTTTAGACTATTTACTCCCCACGTACATGATTCCCTGCAACTCCATTGCCAGCTTTCATTATGTTTTTGCTAGCGATACACAACTTTGTCTTCCTCTGTACCCTTGCTCTAGATTACTACTGATGAAGGATCAAGACTACCAATCTATAGTTGGCTTTGAGGGACAACACTCTTTGCATTTGATCCAGACTCGAGTCTGGATCAAATGCAGAGAGGGACAAGTCTGGATCAAATGCAGAGAGTGTTTTCCCTCAAAGCCAAATATAGACTGGTAGTCTCGACCCTGTTGCCCCTGCTGCAAAAATTATTTTTAAAATCAATTTAATTTTTTTACGGAGATGTGTTATGGCAGTCAGATTTGTTGGGAGAAGAAAGTAGAAGATGAGTGGAGTCGAGCAGAGTTTAGATTTTATTTGTTAAATGTGTTTTCCTTTTTTTTTAACTTGAAGCATTTAGTCTTCTTGAAGAGATTCAAACTTTGTTATCCTACCCATATGTTCGGTCTCGACTGTTGATTGAACCCCCCCGGAGGCCAAATGCAAGTTGGTAACCATAGTAACCTATCCTAGGTATCTACAAAGGTGAATGTGGGGGGTTTCCCATGGTACCTGAGGCAGACGCCGTACCACACTTTTAGTACTCTTGGAGGGTGACCCCGCGAAGCGAGGGTTTCTTGCACCAAGAAGGGAATTTACGTGGAGGTATGGGTAATTTTTTCTCATATCTTCGTTGACAGTCTCATCTTCCGTCTCTGGAAGATCCTTACTTCATTTTTTCCCTATTACAAGGGAGTTGTTTTATTTCTCTTATCTTATAGGGACTTTGGTAGTGTGTTCTCTTTGATTTAGTGACCTTAGGTTGAGTCTGTGTCTATGGAAACATTTCCTAGGACCAGGGTTGGAATTTGACGGGAATAATGCCCGTCATGGGGCATTTTGCATGTATTTTACGTTTAATTTTGTGTCCTTTCCATCGCCAGGAATATGCATGCAAATTGAAATAACGTAATTATGGCGGGTTATAATCATATCAAACGTCATTATTTTCACACATTATGGTACGGGTGGTAGGTAAAAAGGAATAACTCCTCATGCATCGAGCTACCCATGGGCCACAAGTATGTAGATAGTGTGTTAAGATAATTGATAGGATAACCAGACCCAGGTTAGGAGACACAATATCAGTATGATATATCTGCATATCCATTGTTTCCGAATAACTAAATTCCCTCTGAGACAGCACAACTAAATCATCCTTTGGCTTCTGCATTGTGGAATGACGCTGGGATTCCTGCAACAAAGAGAAAGACATAAAGTTACTGAAAACACCAAACAAAAACCATGAGAAAAAAATGCAAAAGGGATCATACCGAAACAAAAAACAATAGAATATAATAGAAAATGAAAGAATAGGAATGGCCTCATTATCTCAAGCCCAAACCCCTGCATAAAAAACCTTGATATGGGTTGGTGTGTTTGATGCTCAATAAAGATATGGAAATGTATATGCTTAACACCGCTGATATTGGACTGAATTGGAAGACAACCCTCTGGGTCCTACTTGTCAAACTTTCGAGGCGGTATTGACTGATTTGGTCAAAATTTTACAAAGCCCGACGATATTGACCAATTTGATCGAAATTTTACAAAGCCAGAAAGAGGAGTGATGGAGACAGGGTCGAGGTTCGGAAAAAGGGCATATAGATTCGAGATCGTGTGTGTTTTCTACTACAACGACTTCGGAAAGAAATTGATCTATCAGACTTCTACAGTTGAACTCGTAAATGAACTGGTAAATATCATGAACTCTTATTTTATTTCATGTCTTTTGTCTGCTTGTTGGAATTGACATAAATAATATATAAAGCTATCGAAATAATATATTAGGCATTTAGAAAACTTTTCTTCCTTGAAATATGATTACAACTGAAAATTCTTAAGGTGGATATTGAAGAAATATTATGGACCATCTCTCAAAATAACATCCTTCCATGTCCGCTCAACATCTTGAAAGCCAATGTCTATTTTTATGCATTTAGAGCCCTTTTCTTCCTCAAACCTTGAATAGAGCTAAAAATTCTTCAGTTGGGGACTCAAAATAATATCGAGCAATCTTGAAATAATATATTTCCATATCAAGTGAACTATCAGTAACTTGAAAGTGGATGTTGATTTTTATACATTTAGAGTCATTTTCTTCCTTTAACTTTGAATACAACTGAAAATTCATTAGGTGAAGACCTGAAGAAATAATATTGACTACCCAATGTGTATTTTATGCACATAGGATCCTTTCCTTCTTTAAACTTGAATAAAGATGAAACTTCTTCAAGAAGAGACCCAAAGAAATGATAACTACCATCTCTTGAAATAATATCTTTCGGTAACCATTGAATTCCCAGTAGCATGAAATCTTGATTATTATACATTTAGAAGCCTTTTCTTCCTTAAATTTTCATCATAGTAGAAAATTCCTCAAGTTTGTCCAGCTCTCAAAATAATATCTTTCTATATCCACAAGATTATCAATAGCATGAAAGTCGGTGTCTATTTTTATCCATTTTGGAGGCCTTTTCTTCCTTGAACCTCCAAAACAGCTGAAAATTTCTTTAACTGAAGATAGATTAAGTCTGTCATGTTAGAATTTCTAGTTCCTTGAATACAACTTAAAACTCTCCTTTTGAATTAAATGCAATGGAAATCAACTGTGTATAATCAATTTTTGTTAGATAATTCAAAGGGACCGAAAATTACTATAAAAATTAATCTTCAAGCAATTGATGTACTCTTTGGTGTGAAATTTGTGCATAAGTGTAGGAGAAACGTTGAGGAAACTTATAATTAGGATGGTAGGGAGGAGGCATGTGATGCTCCCTACATCTCTAGAAATAGGTACATCCCTACACAAATAGGATCACCAACTAAAATATTTAACATAAACTTCAGTTTTGAAGAGTTAGTTTCTTATCAAAACTTGATTGTTGAAGGGCACACTTTTAGACATACTGTTATTTGAAGGGTAATATTTAGACCCAAAACATTAAAAAAAATAAAAAAAAATTGAAGGGTAAAAATGAATTTAAATTCCAACCTTGCCTAGGACTACCAACCTAGGAACCCCTTTTCACGAGGAACCTTTTCCTTGTTTTGGAAAAGTTGGTCCCCTCTATATTACTACATTGAGTCTTCCTGGATTCACCATAGGTTTACCAGTATGGTTTGTTTCCACTCTGGTGATATCAAATGCTCTCGGTTCTTTGAATACAAGCCCTCCACCCCAAGAACATCAACCTCATGTTGACCCCTTTCCTTCTTCACCCATTGCATCTTCTTCCCTTTCTTCTTCTTCGCCTAGTGAAAGTCTTAATGTTAGTAACCAGGAGGCTCATAAGAATAAGAAAAGGAAGAACAAGAAGAAGAAATATAAGCAAGGGGGAAATCAACCAACCACTAATAATCATGGTGAGAGTGTTGATGATATTGAAAATTCTACCAACACATGTCACAAGCCCAAATTCCCTTCCAAACTTTGTAAGGGTGACCACCTTCTTAAGGATTTCCCTGGTATTCCAAAAGTTTTAGAAGTGTGGTCTCAGGGTTCTCAACAATCCATGTCTCCGGCCATTGTAGATCATGCTGGTGACAACCCATAGACTAATAGTCATCAAGTTGGAGGGAAAAAGGGTCAAGTAAAAATTCCTTGTTGGTTATGTGGAGAAAGGCACTGTACTTACCTTTTCCCTCGTATGGATAAAGCTTCACAATTGTTGGAAGACATTACTATTTCCCAACAACAACCTCCAGTTGCTTCCCATGAACCTTCTCCCAACCAACCACTGGTTGATGAATTGGTTGGTATGATTCCATCCTCGTTCGATCCCACTCTCCCCTTAGAGAGTAAAGTTAATAAAATGGTCAGTCCAATATAATCCTCGGTCGATCCTGCTCTCCCCTTGTAGAGTGAAGTTAATAAAGTGGTTGGTCCAATACAATCATCGATCGATCCCACTCTTCTCTTAAAGATTAAAGTGGATATCGCTCAAGTATTTCTTTTCACTTCATATTCCTTCGGACAAGGGGGGATTTCACCCGTCTTAATGGAACCCCCTCCAAATACTGAGGTCATTTCCTTTGATTGGAATAGTCTGACAGAGCCTCACCTTCCTTCTTACTAGCCTTTCCAAATTATCATGTAAGTTTGCGATAATATCATAGTACATTGCACTATTGTTGACGAAGGCGCTTATGTTATAATTATATCCTCAACTTCTTGACAGGCTATGGGTTCGCCTCAGCCTATATCAGTGACCCATCTTTTGTGGGATTTTAATAGAAGACCTAGCGAACCTTTAGGGATCCTTCCTCAACTACCCATCACCTTAGGAGGGAAAACCGTATGTATTGATGTTATGATAGTCCACGACCCCTTGGACTTTAATTTTCTCCTTGTGTGGGACTATGTTTATTCTATGAAAGTTATCGTGTCCACACTCTTTTGAGTGATACATTTCCCTCATAATGGAAACAATGTGACCATTGACCAACTTTTGTTCGTTGGTCCTGATATGATTGCCAAACATCCAACTCCCCTGAATGTTCCTTATATGCAAGTGGTATCCAACCTACCATAGGTTAATGATGTGGCATCATGTCCCATGTGTCCAAATATGAATGAAAAGGATCCTCTCTTTGTATGCTCTCCTTGTTTGAACTTAGATCCGATAATTGACATGGTGAACCACTCAATAGGGGATTTGGAGCTTGATCTTTCCCTCGTTACCCTTACTGAGTCCCTTAACATGTACTCCTTCCAGAGTGTTGTTCTTCCATCTGATGAAGACCT
>JASDQU010106780.1:247486-275185 GCA_032191745.1 Picea mariana | reverse complement strand
GTGAACTATGTCTACCCAAAGTTGAGGTGAAGTAATTTGATGGCTCAAATCCCACGAGTTGGGTCACTCAAATGGAACATTATCTCTCCTTACATGGCATTATTTTTTAATTGACCAAACTTTATATCGGCGTCCTTTAGTTGGATCTTAAACGATGGCAATGGTGTGATTGGTGGAAAAAAATTCATGTAGAGGGTATATTGCTTGGACCTAGTTTGTTGCAGACCTGTATGAATGCTTTGACACCGACACACATCATTTTGGCCATTTTACCAAGCTAAAATAATTTGGTACAATGGAAGAATATATAACCACTTTTTAGCAATTAGATTTCCGAATGGATGACATGATAGACACCTTCTTTTGAGAATGCTTTATTAGTGGTCTAAAGGATGATATCTGAGCCCGTTTCCTAATGGATTTCCCCCCGACTTGGATTGAAGTTACTCACCATGCCAAGGAAGCACAATAGGTAGTATCTTCCCAAAACTAAAAACCATCCTTTATTCCTTTCCCTCGATCCACACATCCAGTCCCTCCTTCCACTCTTCTCAAGATCAACAAATTAACTAGGGAAGAAATGGTTGAATGTTGACTTAAGAATCTTTGTTATAACTGTGATGAAAAATATTTCCAGGGCATAAGTGTAAGGAACAAAAGCTTTTATGGTCATTTATAAGGACGTTTCTGAAGAGGATGTTGATGTTCCCCATTCTGAAAACCTACCCCAAGTTGATGATCCTACACTGCCTCTGATCCACCCAAAGTTGAGCCGCTTATCTCACTAAATTCCCTCACTGGTCTATCGACTCTCCAAACCCTTAAGTTAATTGGTTATTTTAAGCATCGAAAATTCATTATCCTAGTCAACAATGATGTCACCCATAATTTTATTCATTGCCACATTGCTCAAGAGACCATGTGCTATATCTATGTAGTAAACATTTTCAAATGATGATTGCTAATGTCTCTTCCATGAAATGTGGTGTTGATGAAAAGGAATGGATTTATCCTAACCAATATTTTCGAATTATGCATGGCTAGAGAAAAATAGTCGGGATTATCACCTTGTGTTTGTAGCCCTTTTTACAAAAGAAAAAAATCAATTAATCCTCAAGAAATATCTCCTTGGAATTAATGTTATCTTTTACAATTGTAGTATGTCAAAGAAAATAAAATATTTATAACAAAAAAATATTCTTTTATTTTTCAAAACGGCTTTAGGTATAAAAAAAATCTAATATAAGATTACACAGTAACTCAAATGAGACTTCAAAACAATCAAAAGATTTTATTTATTCAAATCTAAAATACAGCCAACAACATTCTTCATACCCAAAAGGTAAGGACCAAAATGATACTTAGTAGTCAAACATGGTATATTATGTCATACATAGACTACTAGTATCTTTAAGTGAAACCAAGACTGAAACTAAGTTGAAATGACAGACCACAAATGTTACTTCCTTGACTCTAAAAAAAATCCTTAATCAATATTGAAAACTAATCCATAAATGTAATAAGAATCCACAGACTATCAGAAACAAATGATCAACCTTGTGAAGTATAATAGTAAATCAATACTTATTGGTTCTCCTTATTGCCACCTTCAGTAGGATCCTGCTATCAACAAGAATTTCTTAGCATTTATGTATCTCAGAGATGAATGCAATAGTAAAGTAATCTCACTTAAGAAGCAAGAACATACCTTATCATATTTGTTCTTTCTATCACTCTACCCTTTTTCTTATCCCTTGAGTTCTCCTTTTATTCTTTCAAAATTAGTTTGAGTAGTTCAACTACTTTTAGTTAAATCATTAACTAATTTTAGTTAATGGGTACAACTCATAATTATATAATAATAATAATTAATGACATGGATAAAATAAATACTAACTAATAGGTCGGGATCCCCTAATGACCTTTTGAAATTTAAACATATCCCCCTTGTTTCTCCTTAAATTATACACAAATTAATGCCATCCAACATTCATTTAATTATCAACATGGCACATATCTCAATTAGCTCATAGAAGTACTTGTAAACATCCTTGTGACTCTCGAATAACAAATATATTTATCAAAAATTTATATACCATGTTGTTGTTTTAGTCAAAAGTTGTCATAATATGTTAAAACAAATATATCATCAGTTGCTCATAAGGTTATTGTAAAATATGTCCAAAAATGAAGATTAATCAACTTATCCAAAACATACCACTATCCAAAATATAATAACCAAAATTGTCCTAAACAATAAAACTATCATAATAACACTATAAAATCAAAAGTCATATCTTTTATGTGAGGCAATTTGCCTCTATTCACTTCCCTATGACTTTGTTGACTTTATGACTTCCAAATCCTTATTAACATGTGGTTTACCTCTTACTATTGATGATTTCATATGCATGTCCTCAAAGGAAATGTGTCTACCTTCATGTTTTGAATGTTTGGCATGAGAGGTGACTGAATGTGACGAGGTTACTGACTGATCATAGTTGATAGATTGGGCAAGTCATTTGCCTTTGCTAGGCGTGGGCTCTTGAATCTGAGATTCAAGCTTCTGTAATGGTTGAGAAGAATGGGCATGAGAAGATTTTGGTGTAATATGGACGACAAATCGCTTTGGAGGAGGTGTAGGTGATGGAGATGAAGTTGTGGGCCATCCTTGGGCTTGATGTTGCGGAGGATTAACAATATTGTTCCAACCATCATTGGCTAGAATATTGGGAGGTAAAGAAACATGTGGTTGTACAAGAAACCATAAATGTTTGGATGAGGTTGAAGGAGGGGTCTTCCAGGTGGAGGACAGGGTTGGAAGGCACGTTTTTCTGCTAATTTTAAGAAACCAGTTTGTAGGAGCTGATAGAGAATCAGCATCAAAGTAGATAGAGAAGCAAACTATTTTGTTACCCAAAAAATAATGAGGCCTTCTTCCTCTTCCCATGTTTCCTCTGCCACCACTTCCTCTACTAAAGAAACTCATCTATAAGTGHAAAGTAGAGTTACAACATGCATACAATAGCTAATAAACATCAAATAYCATTTTCATAACATAACTTAGAAATAKCTTTGTTGACARCAAACAACATGCAAGCRATCAAGGACATACAAGGAGGGTCAATCAAAATATTAATTMTKCTCTTCAACTCTTCTTCATCACATAAKCCATTGTTATTTAAGACCATGGTAAAATCAATGTATTTAAGGAATATGATGGGTTTGTAATGTGCGGAAAGTGAAATAATGGTAACGAAAGGTGATGGCACATGTTCAAAAAAATCTATCATCAAACATATATAAAGTCAAACTTTTTGTCAACAACTTCTTCACTCAAGCCTTGTCAAGTTTATATCCACCACCGCTAGTCCTTTATTGTCAATAAATTAATTATACATCAGGGGAAAATCTTTGAATTAAAATGGAAATGGAATCTGGGAACCGGGAGCAACTCATGGAAAGTGAAAATATGGAAAGAATTGTCCCTAAGTAAATTAAATATTGAATTTTTCAATAACATCTCGTAATAATGATTCATCATCATCTGGTCATGATTATGTATGTATATTGACCACATACATACTTTCCTTTTAAATATTAATATCATTCTCACAAAAAAAATTCTCAATATATATAGCACAAGAGGAAAATAAATGATATATGAGAATGCGAGTGAGGGAATAATTTAATGAAAAGTGGTAATATAAAGGAATTGATCTTGTGCATATAAATAAAACATAGAATTCTCAAGCCACTTTCGTTCTTATTCCAATACTCATAATAAACCCCTTTCAACACTTTCCATATATGCCAACTTTTACTAACTCTTCTTCCACCAATAATGCTTGTGTCAACATTCAATTGTGAAAACAATGAAATGCAATTTTCCATGCTAATTTTGTTTTTAAACGAAATGTGTTCGTCCTCATATCAACCAACATATAAACCATTCTTTTATTGTAACATGTATTGAATCGATCCAACTTATATTATCACCAGAAATCATTCATTTGCATAGTAAGGATAGAAATTGGGTTTGGACCCTCTAATTACAAGCAATGTGTCTTCTTAATCTTAAACAAGTTACTTCACATAACTTTCATGTATCCATAAAATTTTAGGTTCGCAGTAGAAAGAGTTGCTTCTCAATCTGATAAAACGATTTGAACTAATTCCAAAATAAAATGTTGTATAGGAATACGAATATGATTGTTGATTGTATTCAAACATCACTTTGAAAAGAAACAATAGCCATCCCTATCCATTGAAAGAAACCAATCAAAAACATTATAATTGATCATTTCTCATCCAACCACAATTAGGAAACGAAACTGGGAAATGCCCCTTTTTTCTTATAGCATGAAGGCTTAGCACAACATTCAAAAGAGCACTCGAGTTATCAGTTGGAGAGACCAAAACCAATCTCATAAAATTTGAACAAATCTTCAATATGAGGAGGTGAAAAACCCCTAGGGTTCAGCATCGAAGTGAAACCCATTCCTTAATCATTCAACCTCAACTAAGAAAAACTATATGAAAAATTATTAATACATGGATTCAAACTAGGCAAAGTTCATCCCATTGTTTTCTTTTTTAAAGAAAAAAATATTATTCTTGGCCTGAGGCAATATCCCCTAGATATAAAGGTGCAACACAAAGACACGAAAAAACCATAACCCCCATATTCAAGTAGAGAGTAATCCAATATGACATAAGCTTTTCTGTAACGCCCCTCCGTTACGACAACAAACTATGTACACATTTTTTGGGGGGTTCTAAGGTTCAAAGTTAGGACAATGGAATCATCATGACATGATTATAACATCTCAAATCAACACGACAACATAAAAAGGCATTACCATCTACATGACATCTAAATAAACAACGATACCAGGCCATCACATTAATGTTATAACAACGACACAAGTTCAACACAAAACATAAATAACAGTGCAGTTTAGTGCATCACAACCAACTGAATCGTAAAACAATTATGATCAACCAGACACTGAAAATTACAATATCCAACCTATCCTGCATGGTTAGAAGGTCAACAATCAATCTCACTATCCTAAAATCATGGTGCATGAGTAATAAATTATAAACCAATCACATCAATTATTTAATGGCGCGCTAGTGAGCTAATTACATGATCAATAATATGTCAACATTAAATTCAAGGCCTAAGAGAAACATCAATTTACTGCATGGCGCAAGGATTAATCACTTAATAAACTATACAACCACGTTATATCGTGGCACCAGAAGGATAAGGTTATACATTTATTTAAAACCCAAGAAGATCAATCTTCTTAACAATCTATTAAATTAACACCACTATTACATTAGGTATTTCTCCTTATTCCATTCGACCATTTAATTAATCCATTAATCATCAAGCAATTGAGTAAGAGCATAAGGCATTAGGAATTAAAACTGAGCAAGCATAAGTACGATATTGTAACAGATTTCATAATTAACATTAAAATAGTGAATAGGGTCTTGAAATCAAATCTATCAATCTACTAAAGCCTTCCTACGGTGAAGAAACTATAGTTTCAATTCAATTTTTTTTGTTTTTCAGTGAAAGAAGTATAGACTTTGTAATTTGATATTCTCTACCTTTACAAGAATAGATTTCCGTAATTAACATTGATAATATGAACATAGTTATTTAGGTCCTTAAATCAACCTATCAAATATACCGATGCTTTCAGGAGGGAACGATAGTCTCAGTCTTTTTTTAGTTTTGAGTGGAGGTGCATGCTTGGTAAATTGATGAAAATTATTGGACCAAGGCCCAATCTCCAAATCCTTGTTTTATGCCTTAACTCCAAGCATCATTTTATTTTAAGTCTACAAGCCAACACATAACCCAAATCGAGTCAACACCCCAATGAACGAGCACCGGGTCGAAGCGCATGCACCCAACACCAAGTGTAAGGCCAAGTCACAAGAGAGGAGCCCACAAGGGTGTTCCACTACGCATTTAAATAGATTTGTATTTAATATATTAAATAACCCTTGATCTGTATTAAAGAAAACGATCTAAAAGAAAACCATCTAAATGGAAAATTGAATCAGAGAGAAGTTGCTAACAAATATATCACTATACCACCATGATATCGATGTCTAATAAATATTATGTCCATTAATATTACCAATAGAAACGTTGCCTAGCCATGGCATTGTTGTCCAGCATTAGCTACATTATGTGGTTGTAGATTAAATGTGTGATAATGTTGTCTATCAACCCTATGATAACGTTGAATATTAAATATATAAAATTGTTGACCATACAATATATTAAATCGAATATATGTTGTCCATAAAATTACTATCTATAAAATTATTGTCTATAAAATTATTGTCAAATGCAATCGCTATCTATGTCAAACGCAGTCACACAATAAATAAAATCGCTGAAATTAAATTATTGTCAAATTAAATCGCTATCTATATATATTAAATTCGTTGTGAGAATGGGTTTATAATTTGTTGTGTGAAATGGCCACATAAATTCGATGTGTGAAATGGCTATAAAAATCGATGTGTGTGAACACTGTGTGAAATCGAAATGGCTATTTAACTCTACAATTAAATCTCTGGCAATATCTATTACGTTTGCAGTCACACGATATATGTATCTAATGGATGCCAATAAATAATAAATTCGTTGTCACACATTGTATAGAAAATCGTTGTCAATCAGTATTAATTCTGCAGTGGTAAGTAGTAGGTATCATGGTAAAATCGCAGTGTAAATTCATAATTAAAATCGCAGTCGTAAGTAAGGAAATCACGGTAAAATCGCTATTCAATGTCAATCCAATCAAATGCCATTCAAGAAATCAAGTCGCAGTGGTAAAGGTTGGCCGAACTCGCGGAGGCAAGCTGGGTAAATCACCCAGAAAATTGTGGGTTAAAAGGGTGTTTAATAAGCCATAAATCGGGGGTAAATGTTTTGTAAAAACTCCAAAAAAATACATGGTGAGAAGGCTATGTGATAGTTGGGTAATACACTGGCTAAAAAAATAAAATCTCAGAGTAAAATAAAGTCGCGAATCAAATGCAATTCAATCGCAGGAGAAGAATAAGATCACGGTGCTAGAGCATAGGTAAATTTGTTGTCAATATATATGTAAATCACAGTCAATATACCAAACAAAGCGTTGGGATTTATCATTAAAATCGCATAGATTATACCAATCAAGCGTTGGGTAATATGCCAAGAAATTGCAGAGATAATATGTCGAGAAATCGATCAGAGATGAATCAAACAAAAACACAGAGATACTCGATCAGAGATGAATCAACAAGAACGCAGAGATATTCATTCACAAGGAGGGCAAAAGGATTAGAGATCAATCAAAAAGGAAAAACGTAGAGATAAGTAATGGATAGATAGTTGGGTGAAAATTTATCCTTCATTTATTATCCATGCACAGGAAAGTAGGGCATTTGAATCTATAAGTCTTTAAACACCATAGTGACGGTCGTTGATTCGGCTCCTGGCCGACTGCTCAGGCACAGACTATAACTTAAAGGATAAGAGGATTACACTGATAACTAAATTCTCAAGGAAATATCATGGCAAGGAATCGTCATCCGAGTACCGTAAAATAAACATGTTTAAATTAAATTTCATTGCAAGTAACAACTTAATCAGGCGTACCTTATCCAAATTCGAACGCTCTGAAGTTGTTGTCCCTCGCGCGCTCTGTAGAAATTTCAATACAATTAATGTATTTCCTGCGATTCTCCTTATCTAACAATTATATGCCACTATTAAATATAGAATTGTTTCTACTATTATTCTTGCGGAAATTTAAACCACGATCACAAAGTGAAATATCAAGAACACATAACACATACGTTTTTCCCGGAAAGTGTAAAGATAAAAACCCCACTATCATATATTATGTATATCACGGATCATGAAACAATCTCATACAAAACTCTAATCCAATAGCTTTCAGTACAATACAATCGTCTCACACTATCATACAAAAAAACTCACCAAATACATGTGCCAATTCTCTGTGTCCAGACAGCCTGCCTCCTCTGCACAATCCCTACAATTAGAATTCTCACAATGAATTCAAATTGCCTAGTTTGCACATGCTCATAAGCATATCCACTGCATGTGTGATTGCATGAGTGCACTTCACTCAAATCACAACTGATATCCAAACTGTCTCTTTCACCTATTATCTCAATTGGGTCTCCATTGGATCTGACATGCATGTAGTTAACTATGGTGAATCTTTAGTTGCATGTGAGTTCACTAATTTGAATTAATTAATAATTAATTCACTGAACTCTCACTAGTGAAAGTTTAGTTACAACTAATACAACTGAGCTTAACTCACTTAACTACACTTATAATTATGTTATAACACCAAATCACTCAGTTATAGATGAGATAATAGATTAATATTTATTGTATAGATTAATATTTAGTGTCCAATTTATTTAAGGGAAAAGTAAATTAGACACATGTTTCTTGTTGACTTTTTGACACTCCCTCTCAACAAGAAATGGATTATCCTTCACCCCAATACTGTCTCTATGATATTCAAATTTTCTCCTGGTGAGCGCCTTCGTCAAAATGTTTGCATCCTGATCTTCCGTAGGAATGTATTGAAGAAACATGATCTTCCGCTGCACACAATCTCTGAGATGATGATACTGGATATCTATATGTTTAGATATATCACGAAACACGGGATTAATTGAGAGTTTAATGCAACTCTGATTATCACAATAAATCATTGTCGGATCTAAATGAGAACCAAACCAACCAACCAAGATCTTTCTCATCCAGATAGCCTCACATGCAACTTGACTCACTGCCATGTATTCTGCTTCCACTGAACTAAGTGCCACGGATATTTGTTTCCTGCTATACCAAGAAATAGTTGTAGATCTGATACTAAAGATACCCCCTGATGTGCTCTTTCTGTCCATTGGGATGCCCACCCAATCTGCATCCGTGAAGGCATGCAACTTCACCTCATCCATCTGTCTGTACCATAATCCATACTAAGATGTGCCCTTCATATATCTCAGGACATGCTTACCCACCTTCCAAAAGAGTTTGGTAGGATTAACCATCGCTTGACTTAGCTGGTTAACCGCATAGAAAATGTTTGGTCTCTTGTTCACTAAATACATTAGCGAACCCACTAACTGTCAATAGACAGTAGAATCCATTACCTCTTTAGAAGTAGCATCCTCTTTCCTCTAGTTTCCTGGAAGAGGAGTATGCATGGGTTTGCAACCCTCCATGTGAAACTTACCCAGTATCTCCCTTGCATACTTGCCTCGAAACAAAAAAAGTTCACTATCTCGCTACCATATTTCCAATCCAAGGAAATAATGAAGAAGGCCCAAATCCTTCTTCTCAAACTCCTTTGCAAGGTCATCCTTGCATGAGTGTACTAGTTGCTCATCACCAGTCAGTATTAAATCATCAACCTAAAGAACAATGATTAAAATATTACCCTCCACCACAATTTGGTATAGGTTTGCATCCACTTCACTTTTGGTGAAGCCCAATCCGGTGAAATAGCTGTCTATCCAAGTGTACCAAGCACGGGGTGCTTGCTTCAGCCCATACAGTGCTCTCCTGAGTCTGCACACATGCAAATCTCTATCAAAGGTCTCGAAACCTTCTAGTTGTTCAATTTACACTTCTTCCTCAATGATCCCATTGAGAAACGCACTTTTTACATCCATCTGATGAATGCGCCAACCCATCTGTGTTGAGAGTGCAAGGATGGATATTATGGAAGAGTACCTTGTGACAGGTGCAAAGTTCTCATCATAATTTATCCCCTCGATTTGTGAGAAGCCTCGGGCCACAAACATGGCCTTGTATTTCTCCACACTCCCATCAACAGCTTGCTTTACCTTGTAGATCCATCTTGAACCTACCACTGATTTGTCGACCGGTCTTAGGACAATTTCCCATGCACTGTTTTTGACAATGGAGTCATACTGCTCTACCATAGCATCAACCCAAGTGGGATCCTGCACTGCTTCCTAAAAGGAAGATGGTTCAGTCACAATACATTTTCTCATGACAGCCATGTATCCAGCAAATCGATCATGAAATTGTCTCTGTCTACGCTATGAAGTAGGGGATCCTACATTTTGTGTAGCATCTAGTCTCAATCTGTCAACTTTCGTGGTGTGTTTTCTGCCATTTCTGATGGATGGCTCTGCTTGAGTGATTTCCTCCACTCCATGAACCTCTTCATGTGGTTGATCCACATCTTGAGACTCATCTTTGGGAACCAACAGTTCCTCTTATGCATGCAAGTCTAGCTCCCTCTCAAGCTACAACCGCATGGCTTTCCCCTCATCGAATTTTATATCCCGTCACATAAAAGTCATCTTGTTGTTAGGAAAATACACACGATAATTATGGGGTGTTTCTGTGTACCCCACAAATATCCCAACTTCAGTAGTTGGTTCCATCTTCTTTCTGGCATCCTTGTTCACATACACAAAAATAGATGAGCCAAAAATTTTAAAATGAGAAACATCAGGTTTCTTACCAGTGAAAGCTTCTTCAGGTGTACTCATGCCAAGTATTCTATGAGGACAACGGATTTGCACATAAACTACAGTATTGCATGTTTCTGCCCAAAAATGCATTAGTAGGCCCTGATCATGCAACATCACTCGTGCAGCACCCACGATCATTTTGTTCTTCCTCTCCGCGACCCCATTTTGTTGTGGGTTATGAGGTGCTATGAGTTCTCTTTGAATTCCTTCTTTGCTGCAGAAGTATTTGAATTTGTTAGAGATGTATTCTCCACCATTATCGCTACTTAGAGCCTTCACTTGCTTCCCTGACTCTTTCTCCACCAATGCTTTAAACTCACAGAACTTTGAGAATGTTTGATCCTTCTTCTGCATGAAGAATATCTAGCATTTACGAGAAAATTCATCAACAAAAATAACATAATACCTATGTTTTGTTATTGAAGCAACCAAGAATGGTCCACACACGTCTGTGTGAATTATCTCTAGGATCACCGAAGCACGATTCTCCTTTTCATGAAAGGTGGACTTTACATACTTCCCCAGGGTGCACCCCTTGCACTGATTTAACTGAGCAAGTGTTCCCCTTAGAATTCCAGTAGATATTTGTTGCATGATCTTCAAGGATCCATGATGAAGATGGACCAATCGCCTGTGCCATAATTCACCCTCATCTCGGCTCACCACTTTTTCTGCCTTGCCCACCATGGCACCGCAGCCATCTACCTCCAGCATGTAGAGATTCTTAACTCGAATCCCTATCTTCTTGACTTGACTCGTTTCTTTATGTCGCAGGAAAGCTTTTCCATCACTGAAAACAACGTCATAGCCTCTGTCCTCCAACATTGCGATTGAGACCAGGTTTTTCTTCAGACCTGGAACATGCATAACATTTTTCAATTGAAATGGTTTACCTGACTCCCTCTGAAAGGTAATGGTACCAATACCAGTCGAACTGTATCGTCCATCGTCGCCCATCTCTATATGAATTCTAAGATCATTCTCCTCTAATTCATTGAAAGACTCTTTATCTCCCATCATGTGGAAGGAAGCGCCACTATCCAAATACCACACTGATCCCGATGCACTTGAATCCATGCATGTGATCAAAAAGAAGTCAAGTTCAAATTACGAGACAAGAGCCCCACTAGTTGCAGCTCCAGCAACCGTCTTGTTCTTCCTCTTCTACGGATAGTTAGTAGCAAGATGCCCATGTTCGTGATAGTGAAAACAATTCACTTTGGACAAATCCAGCTTCTTAACTTTAGAATTGGATTTTGAATGGAATTTATTCCCTTTCCCTTTCCTTCCCTTGGCAGTCAAAGCATAATCCTCTTCATCATCATGCTTTGATGAAGATCCATCTCTGGTGTTCCACCTGAACTCCTCTTGCACTAGATCCAACCATAGTTATTCCCAATCTGGCAATTTTTCCCTTCCATTGACAGAGTCTGGATAACTGTGCCAACTCTTGGGAAGTCCTAGGAGAGCCAAGCTCACCAAATCATCAGTAGCGACTGTTATTCCCACACTTCCAAGCTCATCCTGACATTGGACAAACTTCATGAGATATTTTGGAATGGTGTCGTCCTTCTCCATCTTGATCTTCCTGAGTTTATCTTTGAGCGTCAATTTCCTATGGTCGTTGATGTTTTGGAACAGATCCGTCAAAATCTTCCACATTGCATGTGGTGTGGTTTTCCCATGGATACTTGAGACAATGTGGTCTCTTACTCCCTCCAACAAAATCCTCCTCGCCTTTGCCACTTTCTTTTGCCATGCATCAAGATTTGCAGTGTCTGTCACATCCGGCTTAGGAACATATTTGTCAATGTATTCCTTCAAGCCATTGTCTTTGAGTACTGCCTCCATCCTATCCTTCCAATCAATGTAGTTTGAGTTGCCTTCGAGTGCATACTCTAACCTCAATCCATTGAAAGACATTTCGATCTTGAATCAACTGTAACACCAAGAAAGTCCTGCAAATTCGAATTTTATCCAAACACAAACTCAACTGTTGTAATCCATCTTTCCCTGGGAGGTTCACACCCCACCTGAGAGCAGCCTGAGGGAAGTTTTCACCCTACCAGTGTCTAGCCTGTGAACTTGTTGAGGGAGTTTGCACCTCACCTGTTTATAGCCTGTGAACTCTTGGAGGGAGTTCGCATTATAATGCACAGTGGGGTGAGGGAAGTTCGCACCTCTCCTTTAAGCAACCTGAAAGAATGTTAATGAATTTCGCACCTCTCCTTTGAGTAGGGTGCGAGAATTTATCCTCTCATAAATATGTGAAGTTTTCAGTACTAAGGTTTGCACCCTGCCAGAGACGGGACCTGTGAAAATACTAATATTTTCGCACCTCACTTTCGTGGCTCCGTGGCTCTGATACCATGTAGAAATTTCAATACAATTAATGTATTTCATGTGATTCTCCTGATCTAACAATTATATGCCACTATTAAATACAGAATTGCTTCTACTATTATTCTTGTGGAAATTTAAACCACGATCACAAAGTGGAATATCAAGAACACATAACACATACATTTTTCTGGGAAAGCGTAAAGCTAAAAACCCCACTATCATATATTATGTATATCATGGATCATGAAACAATCGCATACAAAACTCTAATCCAATATCTCTTAGTACAATACAATCGTCTCACACTATCATAAAAAAAACAGCAAATACATGTGCCAATTCTCTATGTCCAAACAATCTGCCTCCTCTTCACAATCCCTGCAATTAGAATTCTCACAATGAATTTGAATTTCCTAGTTTGCACATGCTCATAAGCATATCCACTGCATGTGTGATTGCATGAGTGCACTTCACTCAAATCACAACTGATAGCCAAACTATCCCTTTCACCTGTTATCTCAACTGGGTCTCCAATGGATATGACATGCATGTAGTTAACCGTGGTGAATCTTCAGTTGCATGTGAGTTCACTGATTTGAATTAATTAATAATTAATTCACTGAACTCTCACTAGTGCAAGTTTAGTTACAACTAGTACAACTGAGCTTAACTCACTTAACTACACTTATCATTCTGTTACAATGCCAAATCACTCAATTATAGATGAGATAATAGATTAATATTTATTGTCTAATTTATTTAAGGGAAAAGTAAATTAGACACATGTTTCTTGTTGACTTTTCAACACGCTCCATCCATCTCCCGCTTGCCAACCGATGTGACCTCAATGGTACCTCCCAGCCAATGCTAGGGGTACTCTTCTTCCCCCTGATCCCCTCGAGCTGCAAAGGGGCCATGCACACAATACCATAGAATGCTAGCACCCATCTCGCCTCGCAAGGTTGAGCTACCACTAGTTACCCGTGTTGGGTATTCCAACTCCCACAAGAGAAAATTCAGTCAAGGCAAAATTTCAGCAGCGTAAAGTTACGCAAAAAGATGAGATCCATACTCCTCCCCTCCATCCTTTTTATAGAGTTTTTAAGTAATCAATTTCCCAAATTCTCATTAAATTCCTTTTTCATTTAATTAATTTCGAAAAACCTCCCCTGTACACATGTCGTCCATCCCCTAGTTGCACCAGAAATCAATTTTATTAATTAATTAAATATTCCTATTTCCCTCACCCGCCTAAAAGCATTCCTAAAAAAACTCATCGGTGTCCCAATATTCCCTTACAAATCTTAAATGACTTATGCCTTACTTAATTCTTAGTTGTGTTCATAATTAGAAAGTTCCAAAGGCAAGATTCCTTACGAAGTTAGACATTCATCTTTTTCTTTAAGTCTCCCCTTTTTTTTAGTTTCCCTTTTTCCTTAAGTTTCCTTTTTCTTTTAAGTTTCCCCCTTTTTCCTATTTAACTAAAAATCAATTTAGCAAGTGTAGATAAAAATAACCATTTACCCTCTTTTCTTTTTAACTAAAAAATAATTTAGCAAATGTAGATAAAAACAACCATTTACCCTCTTTTCTTTTTTTAACTAAAAATTAAATTAGCAAAAGTAGATAAAAACAACCATTACCCCCTTTTTAAAAATTTAATCCTTCACAATATATATAGATATATATATATATATATATTTACTTTAATAAATAAAGTTTGAATTTCTTTACCCCCTTCTTGTTATATGTCTAATTATTTTCGTTCAGAGGTTCTGCTTAGACCTAGGTTTTAAATTCACTAGGTTGTGTGACATTTTTAAGGGAAGAATTGTTTTTAAACTTTACTTATTATATCATTCATTTTAAGGCCAACAAGGTTTATTCACATACCAGTTAAAATCGCGACGTGCCCTTTAGGAGGCACTACGTGCTCCAAGGGTGCCACTCGCCTATTTCTATTTTCCTTGTACGACGTGCTCTTCAAGACGCACTACGTGCTCTAAGGGTGCCACTCGCCTCTTTTCATTTTCCTTACGTGACGTGCCCTTCAAGACGCACTACGTGCTCCAAGGGTGCCACTCACCTCTTGACTAAATTTGGTAGACGTCAAACCCATGGAGTCAACACTCTGCCAGATGATCTTATGGGAGACTAAGGGCCTCTAAGGAATAAGGCCCTTGCCTTATTGCGTTCCCCTTAGAATCATCGTGAGCGACTGTCACAGTCTGCCCTCACGGCATCATGGGTCTTCTCGAATTCGAGCCACGGCGGGTGTGCTAGTAGGTTATGGTAGGGTTGTTGCCACACCTCTCCCTCAAAGTCTCTGGTTGTCATGCGTGACGCCTCTACTCCACATGTGAGTCTGGTTGGCAAGCTATCGTCAGCCTGCATTCATCAATGAATCATGTCAGCAATAATAATCAATCATTATAACATCTAATCATATGTACATATGTCACATCAACAACATTCAAACCCCAATTGTCCACTCCCTGACTCGATCCGGAGTCCAAGGGGTTTCATCGATGCCTCTGCATGCTCAATGTCCAGAGTCTTGCACACTCAAGAGAACCCAATCAATAGCACCTGTCTATGTAAATACAATGAAATAACATATCATCAAATCCACCATATCTCATAATCATAATCAAAACAACCAATAGTATAATGACCCGGATCACTTGCATGCAAGTGTCCTCAAAGAATAAGTTCGCTCAGTGTGCGCAAGAGTGGGATGTTACATACATCCCCTCTTGTTTTAAACTTCATCCTGAGGTTTCACAGTATGTAAGTGTCGAAATAAAGTGTATCACAGTATCATAAGTCTATATTATCAAACAAAAATGGAAACTGTCAGTGCATATCATATGCGTCCTCCCAGGCCGTCGAGTGCATACTATAGTTGTCCCACTGGACCTTGACCTGATCTATTGTTCGATGTCGTAGTTGTCGAATGCGATGGTCCAGGATGCGGATTGTCTCCACCGTGAGCACACCCTCATGTGATACTTGCAAGGAACTCATGTCAACAACATGTGTAGGATCACTAACATGTTGTCTCCAAACAGAGACGTGAAAGACATCGTGCATATGCCTTAAGGATCAAGCAGGGCTAGTCAATAGGCCACGGGCCTCCTTCTTTTCCACAATCTCGAAGGGTCCCACAAACCTAGGAGAGAGTTTAGTACCCCTTCCAAACTTGATCGAACTTTTATTCAGTTTCACCTGCAAGAAGACTCGATCACCAACATCATAACTATGATTGACACGGTGCGCATCAGCATAAATCTTCGGTCGATCCTGTGCTTCCTTGATCCTTTGTCTTATATTTTGCATTTGATATTCCATTTTTTGGATCACTTCTGGTACCACCAGGACCCTATCCTCAAGTTGGTCCCAACTCAAAGGCGTCTGACACGGTCGCTCGTAAAGAAACTCGAAAGGCACCATCTTAATGGTGCTTTGATAACTGTTGTTATATGCGAATTCTACAAGTGCAAGAACTCTTCCCAATGATTTTTTTGGTCCATCACATACATGTGCAACATATCCTCCAAGATTTGGTTTGTTCATTTCGTCTACCCGTCTATCTTCAGGTGATACATGGTACTAAAGTTAAGTTGGGTTCCCTAGGCCTCTTGGAAACTAGTCCAAAATCATCCAGTAAACATCGATACTCAATCAGATATAATCCTCTTAGGCATGCCATGTAGACTTACAATCTTTCTGATGAAAACTCAAGCTATGTCAGGTGCCTGATATGGCATACGCATGGGAATAAAATGAGCACTCTTCGTTAGAGTTTCGACTACCACAAAAATCGAGTCGTGTCTCCTTGTCGTCAGTGGCAATCCAACAATGAAATCCATCGAAATGATCTCCCATTTGGATTCCGAAATAGCGTGTGAATGTATTAATCTTGTCGTATGTTTATGTTCAGCCTTCACCTGCTGACATTCTAGACATTTGGCCATGTAGTTGACTATGTCTGCCTTCATTCCTTTCTAGAAGAATAAGGGTTTAAGGTCTGCCCTCATCTTCGTGATTCCCGGGTGAGCCATGTACATTGCTCTGTGAGCCTCGTTTAGGATCAAACTCCTCAAATCTTCGTTGGGAGGTACGTAAATTCAAATTTTAAATCTCAATAATACGTCGTTGTCCATAGTAAATCCTTCAAATTTTGGTACCATCATTGTGTTTTGTCCGATAAAATCCTTGACCTCTTTGTACCAGTCATCATCGCGTTGTATAGTTAGAATATTTTCATGTAGATTCATCTGAAGAGGAATCACTGAAAAGCTGTGTGGTCTCTGACTCAACGCATTTGCCACTCTGTTCATTTTCCCTTTTATGTAAGTAATCTCGAAATCGTACTCGCTAAGAAATTCCGACCAACATCGTTGTCGCGCATTCAAGTCTCTTTGTGTAACGATGTGTTGTAGGCCACGATGGTCCATATTTAGTTTGAATTTTCATCCAATCAAGTAGTGTCTCCAAACTCTCAAGTCATAAACAATGTCTAACAACTCCAAATCATTCGTCGCATAGTTCTCCTCGTGCCTTCTCAACTTTCTCGAGATGTAAGTGATCACTCGATCGTCTTGCATCAAGATTCCACCTAAGCCTTTCTTGGATGCATCAGTGCATACCAAGAAGTCCGCATCCATGTCAGGGACTTTTAGTATCGGTGTTATTGTCAACATCTCTTTGAGCCTCCGAAATTCTTCCGTGCATTTCTCGGTCCAACAAACTTTGTGTTCTTCTTCTGCAATTTCGTAATTGGATTTTCTATCTTCAAAAAACCCTCGACGAACCGTCGATAGTATTCCACTAGACCCATGAAGCTACTCACTTCCGAGACATCCGTCGGTGCAAGCCATTCCATAATAGCCTCGACCTTTGTTGGATCCAAAACAATACCTATGTCGGAGATGACATGCCCTAAGTAGTGAATCTTCGATTGATAAAATGAGCATTTAGACAATTTCCCATATAATTTGTTCTCTCGTAAAAACTGTAGTACCAAGCGCAAGTGTTCTTCATGCTCCTCTATCGTCCAAGAGTAAATCAAAATATCGTCAATGAACACTTGGACGAACTTGTCCAAGTATTCGTGAGACACTTCGTTCATCAATCTCATAAATACCCCTGGGGTGTTCGTAAGTCCAAAAGGTAAAATAGTAAACTCGTAATGTCCAAACCTCATCTTAAAGGTGGTCTTAGGAATGTCGTCCTCTTTGATCCATAACTGGTGATACCCTAATCTCAAGTTGATCTTTAAAAACAGCATCATGCCTTTCATCTGATCAAACAGATCATTAATCCTCGGCAACGGATATTGATTCTTGATCATTGCCTTGTTCAATTGACGATAATCAAAGCATAGTCTCCACAACCCGTCCTTCTTTCATATGACAGTNCCATAACTGGTGATACCCTAATCTCAAGTTGATCTTTGAAAACAGCATCATGCCTTTCATCTGATCAAACAGATCATTAATCCTCGGCAACGGATATTGATTCTTGATCATTGCCTTGTTCAATTGACGATAATCAAAGCATAGTCTCCACAACCCATCCTTCTTTCATATGACAGTAATAGGCGCAACCCATGGTGACACACTTGCACGTATAATTCCTAGGTCCAACAACTCCTTTAGTTTCATTCTTAACTCCTGTAACTCCGGGGTCGACATCTGATATGGCGTTCTTTCTATCGGTTCAGTACTCGGTTTTAGGTCTATGGTAAATTCCAACTCCCTCTCCAGCGGCATCCCAGGTAACTCCTCAGGGAAGACGTCCTTAAACTCTCTCACCACCAAAAGATGTTCCAGATCTTCTGCTACTCCCTTCTCGTTTAACGCAATGATCACATAAAGCTTACTTCCCTTGCGCATGCTCTTCCGTAGCTGCAAGGAAGAGATGAAGCTCAGGGAAACTCCCTGGTTTTGACCTATAATCATGTGTCTTTGTCCCTCAACATAGACCAAGCTCAACTGTATCATCTTATAGTTGAGTATTACCTCATGCGATTCCAACCAGTGCATACCGATCACGATGTCATAAGATCCTAAGATCATAACGTACAGGTTGGCCCTAGTGACAAACTCTCTCATTTTAAGGCTACAGCCCATAACCTTCCCACCAACCTTTTGTTTGGCTCCCGAAGCCATTTCTACAAAGTTAAACTCATCCCATTCGACTGCCTTTACCTTAATTATTTTTAGCGTTGCACCAGAAATAAAACTTATGGTAGCACCAGGATCTATAAAAATACTAAGGGTCTGACCAGTGATGGTACCTGATGTCTCGAGCACAATCGATTACTTCTCTTCCTGGCATTTATTCACCATTGCATGAATCTGATGGGCCTTGCCCAAATATCCCATAGTAGTGGGTCCGGCTGATCCAGATGCTCCAGTCCTCTCCACTGGGCAGTGATGCTAGTAATGTGGCTCCCCACATTCCAACACACTTTCATTGGTCCAGTATTTCTGGTACCCGAAGTAGAAGCTGAATCCTAACATTAAGGCCAAACATGAACTGGTTGACCTTAAGTTTCTTGGTAATTTGGTGCGAAGCATACCGAAGCAGCTCCAAAAATGGGCCTCGTAATCGGGCACCGTACGGCCACCCTGTTGCAAGGTGTTGAACTCGTTGAGCTAACGCTTAATGAATTCCTCAGAAAGATACCTCTCCCAGAACCATTCCTCGAACAGTTCCCATGACACGTCTTCGACTTGCATGTTCAAAAGTGACAGGACCGTCTTTCATCATAGAAGAGTGCTCCCCTTCAGTTGAAAGACCTCCCTACGGACCTTCATGATAGAGGTCATAAATGTGAAGCATGAAGCACATTGYCTTGCTCTTTGGCCATGCYTCGACGGCTGAACCGTCCACGGAACTCGTGAACTTGAGAACTTGTCCCTCTCGATCTCTTTGTGAAAGCTAACGGTACTGTCTGGGGCGCGTTGTGGACCCTCAGGGGTACAGGCGCACTGGCTTCTTCTTAGTACAAATGGTGAATCAAGGCCTTTAACAATCCCTGGAAGGACCTTGTCAGACCATCATCATCCCTTACAGCAATTGAATCCATCCCAAGGACTTGTTATTCCCCTTGGGGGTTAGACTCCGAGGGAGCGAGGTCTTCTGGAGGTGTCACACCTCCTTACTCGGGACCACATCGTGAACCTCTGTGGCGTCCTCTAATCGAGATCACCGCATGGACACGTTAAAGTTTTAATTAACGCTAGGTTATTACTCAAGGGTTTACTGCAGTGGAAAGCACGGTGATCCACAGTCGCAGGGTTGAACCCGCTCTGATACCATATGTAACACCCCTCCCTTACAACAACAAACTATGTACACATTTTTTGGGGGGGGGTTCTAAGGTTCAAATTTAGGACAATGGAATCATCATGACATGATTATAACATCTCAAATCAACATGACAACATAAAAATTCATTACCATCTACATGACATCTAAATAAACGACAATACCATACCATCACATTAATGTTATAACAACAACACAAGTTCAACACAAAACATAAATAACGGTGTATTTTAGCGCATCACAACCAACTGAAGTGTAAAACAATTATGATCAACCAGACAATGAAAATTACAATAACTGCCCGGCCAACCTATCCTGCATGGTTAGAAGGTCAACAATCAATCTCACTATCATGAAATCATGGCGCATGAGTAATAAATTATAAACCAATCACATCAATTATTTAATGGTGCAGTAGTGAGCTAATTACATGATCAATAATATGTCAACATTAAATTCAAGGTGTAAGAGAAACATCAATTTACTGCATAGCGCAAGGACTAATCACTTAATCAGCTATACAACCACATTATAACGTGGCACCAGAAGGATAAGGTTATACATTTATTTAAACCCAAGAAGATCAATCTTCTTAACAATCTATTAAATTAACACCACTATTACGTTAGGTATCTCTCCTTATTCCATTCAACCATTTAATTAATCCATTAATCATCAAGCAATTGAGTAAGAGCATAAGGCATTAGGAATTAAAACTGAGCAGACATAAGTACAATATTGTAACAGATTTCATAATTAACATTAAAATAGTGAATAGGGTCTTGAAATCAAATATATCAATCTACTAAAGTCTTCCTACTTTGAAGAAACTATAGTTTCAATTCAATTTTTTTTGTTTTTCAGTGAAAGAAGTATAGACTTTGTAATTTGATATTCTCTATCTTTACAAGAATGTATTTCCCTAATTAACATTAATAATCTAAACATAGTTATTTAGGTCCTTAAATCAACCTATCAAATATATCAATGCTTTCGGGAGGAAACGATAGTCTCAGTCTTTTTTTAGTTTTGAGTGTAGGTACATGCTTGGTAAATTGATGAAAAATATTGGACCAAGGCCCAATCTCCAAATCCTTGTTTTATGCCTTAACTCCAAGTAGCATTTTATTTTAAATCTACAAGCCAACACGCAACCCAAATCGAGTCAACACCCCAATGAACGAGCGGCAGGTCGAAGCGCATGCTCCCAACACCAAGTGTAAGGCCAAGTCACAAGAGAGGAGCCCACAAGGGTGTTCCACTATGCGTTTAAATAGATCTATATTTAATATATTAAATAGCCCTTGATCTATATTAAAGAAAATGATCTAAATGGAAAATTGAATCAGAGAGAGAAACTGCTAACAAATATATCGCTATACCACCATGATATYGTTGTCTAATAAATATTTTACCCATTAATATTACCAATAGAAATGYTGCCTAGCCATGGCATCATTGTGCAGCATTAGTTACATTATATGGTTGTAGATTAAATGTGTGATAATGTTGTCTATTAACCCTATGATATCATTGACTATTAAATATATAAAATCGCTCACCTTACAATATATGAAATCGAATATATGTTGTCCATAAAATTATTGTCTATAAAATTATTGTCAAATGAAATTGCTATCTATGTCAAACATAGTCACACAATAAATAAAATCGTTGCAAATTAAATTATTGTCCATAAAATTACTATCAAATGAAATCATTATCTATATGTATTAAATTCGTTGTGAGAGTGGCTTTATAATTCGTTGTGTGAAATGGATGAAATATCCATGATCCCGCTGATCAAGATATTTGCTACTGATCTAATATTATGTCTTGCAGATCTAATCTAATACCACTGAAATATCTATGATCTCATTGATCAAGATATTTGCTACTGATCTAATGTTTTGTCTTGCAGATCTGATAAACTGGGGGGTTTTGGATGCGTTTCAGTTGTGTGTTGGAGATCTTTAGGGTTATTTCATGTGCATGTTGGTTATTGCATGTGCATGTTGCGTATTTATGGTTTAAACGGTATATAAATGATGCATGTGGAAGTAAAGAATATAAAATGCCCAATAACATGTATTATGCGACTCAAGCATGGAAATACAATAACACACTGGAAATATAGAGTTAATCGTCAGCTAGATCTCATGGATCATCACTGGAATACAATCAAATAGCATAAAAATACCCATGATCAGAAGATGAACACAGAGATGATGCATGCATAGATAGATCGACAGAAATATGTGTTGTCGGAGAAATATGGTAACCTCTACCAGCCGGAAAACTCGTTCGGGAAGATAGACGGTTGGAATGCATCGAAAACTGCTCCAATAGAAGCGCCCTGGCCTCTAGACTGGAATGGATGAGTGTCGGATGTCAAATTTTACCTCTGAGGTACTAGATCTGGACCCCTGGGGGGTTTGCGCATCTCCTGGGACATTGGATGTGCCCCAAATGATTCTGCCAACAGAATATACTACTATAGGAATCAAAATGATCATCTTGCCAAATGCAAAATTGGGTCGGAAGGGTTTACCTGGATCTGTCCCGATGCTGCGTATGCAACCCCAAATGTATTGTTGGAAGAACTGTGCCCTAAATGGCTGGATGAGACGATCTGCAAGATTCCACCCTTAGAATCTGATAATAATTGGCTCAATGGAAGTGCCCTGACTGGATCTCAATTGGGTCGGAAGGAAACTGCAATCTGAGCTCAGACCTCATGCAACTTCACAAACCCTCAATCTGACTTACGCCCTCACTCGCTGAGTTGCGCACACTATACTGGATACTCCTAAATAGCTCGGTGAAATACCTGGATGGTATCTCCGATGGGATAGGGTGTGTCTCTCAACACCAAAACTGATCAATGGTGATGGTTTCCTCCAGAAATCCACAAAACAGTAAGGTCGACTCTCTTCCTCCTCTGGGAACTCTCTACATCAAAACATAACAATGCATAATGATGAATTAGGTCAAATTCCTCCCTTTATATCATTCCCAACCTAATTCACCATAGACCTCACTTAAGCTATGCGTTTTTCCTCCTAAGGTGAATAATTAATTAATTAATTAAGTCCCCCTTTAGCACCTTTTCATTCTAATTCTTTGTTGACTTAGGCTTAAGTGACTTTTCCTAAGTATTTTGGCTTAATTCATCGTTTAGCCATCAATTCACCCTTATTTCTTCATCTTGTTCCCTGTTTGTGCCTGACTATAGTCTACGGGAACACATAGGCTACTAAGTCACTCCCTGTTGACCTACTCTAGGGAATGGGACATCACAATGGCCACATAAATTCGTTGTGTGAAATGGCTATAATAATTGTTGTGTGTAAACATTGTGTGAAATCGAAATGGTTATTTAACTCTACAATTAAATATCTTCCAATATCTATTCAGTTCATAGTTGCACGATATATGTATCTAATGGCTGCCAATAAATAATAAATTCATCGTCACACATTGTATAGAAAATCGTTGTCAATCAATATTAATTTCACAGTGGTAAGTAGTAGCTATCATGGTAAAATCACAATGTCAAGTCATAATTAAAATCGCAGTGGTAAGTAAGGAAATCACGGTAAAATCGCTATTCAATGTCAATCTAATCAAATTCCATTCAAGCAATCAAATCGCAGTGGTAAAGGATGGGAAAACTCGTGGAGGCAAGCTGGGTAAATCACCCAGAAAATCGTGGGTAAAAGAGTGTTTAATAAGCCATAAATCGGGGGTAAATGTTGTGTAAAAACTCCAAAAAAAAATGTGGTGAGAAGGTTGTGTGATAGCTGGCTAATACGCTGGCTAAAAAAATAAAATCTCAAAGTAAAATAAAATCACTCAGGCATGAACTAATAACTTGAAGGATAAGGGGATTACATTGATAACTAAATTCTCAAGGAAATCTCATGGCAAGGAATCGTCATCCGAGTACTGTAAAATAAACATGTTTAAATTAAATTTCATTGCAAGTAACAACTTAATCAGGCATAGCTTAGCCAAATTTGAACACTCTAAAGTCGTTGTCCCACACGCGCTTTGTCCATCTCCCGCTTTCCAATCGATGTGACCTCACCGATACCTCCCAGCCAATGATAGGGGTAATATTCTTCCCCCTGAGCCCCCCGAACCGCAAAGGGGCCACACACACAATACCAGAGAATGCTAGCACCCAGCTCACCTCGCAAGGTTGAGCTACCACTCGTTACCCGAGCTGGGTTTCCTAACTCTCACAAGAGAAAGTTCAGTCAAGGAAAAATTTCAGCAGCATAACGTTACGCAAAAAGATGAGATCCATACTCCTCCCCTCCATCCTTTTTATAGAGTTTTTAAGTAATCAGTTTCCCAAATTCTCATTAAATTCCTTTTTCATTTAATTAATTTCGAAAAACCTCCCATGTACACATGTCGCCCATCCCCTAGTTGCACCAGAAATCAATTTTATTAATTAATTAAATATTCCTATTTCCCTCACCCACCTAAAATCATTCGTAAAAACGCTCATCGGTGTCCCAATATTCTCTTACAAAACTTAAATGACTTACGCCTTACTTAATTCCTAGTTGTGTTCATAATTAAAAAGTTCCAAAGGCAAGATTCCTTACTAAGTTGGACATTCAGCTTTTTCTTTAAGTCTCCCCTTTTTTAAGTTTCCCTTTTTCCTTAAGTTTCCTTTTTCTTTTAAGTTTCCCCCTTTTTCCAATTTAACTAAAAATCAATTTAGCAGGTGTAGATAAAAATAACTATTTACCCTCTTTTCTTTTTAACTAAAAAATAATTTAGCAAATGTAGATAAAAACAACCATTTACCCTCTTTTCTTTTCTTTTTTACTAAAACTTAAATTAGCAAAAGTAGATAAAAACAACCATTACCCCCTTTTTAAAAATTTAATCCTTCACTATATATATATATATATATATATATATATATATATTACTTTAATAAATAAAGTTTGAATTTCTTTACCCCCTTTTTGTTATATGTCTAATTATTTTTGTTCAGAGGTTCTGCTTAGACCTAGGTTTTAAATTCACTAGGTTGGGTGACATTTTTAAGGGAAAATTGTTTTTAAACTTTACTTATCATATCATTCATTTTAAGGCCGACTAGGTTTATTCTCTTACCAGTTAAAATCGCGACGTGCCCTTCAGGACACACTGCATGCTCCAAGGGTGTCACTCGCCTCTTTCTGTTTTCCTTGTGCGACGTACCCTTCAAGACGCACTACGTGCTCCAAGGGTGTCACTCACCTCTTTCTGTTTTCCTTGCGCGACGTGCCCTTCAAGACGCACTATGTTCTCCAAGGGTGTCACTCGCCTCTTGAATGAATTTGGTAGATGTCAAACCCCTAGAGTCAACACTCCGCCAGGTGATCTTGTGGGAGACTAAGGGCCTCTAAGGAATAAGTCTCTTGCCTTATTGCGCGCCCCTCAGAATCATCATGAGTGACTGTCACAATTTTCTCTCATAGCATCATGGTTCTTCTCGAACTAGGTAATCGTTAACCTACAGTTCGAGCCACGGTGGGAGTGCTAGTAGGTTGTGGCAGAATTGTTGCCACACCTCTCCCTCAATGTCTCTGGTTTTCGTGCATGATCCCTCTACTCCACATGTGAGTATGGTTGGAAATTTATCATTAGCCTACATCCATCAACGAATCATGTCAGCAATAATAATCAATCATCATAACATCTAATCATATGCACATATGTCACATCAACAACATTCAAACCCCAATTGTCCACTCCCTGACTCGATCCGGAGTCCAAGAGGCTTCATCGATGCCTATGCATACTCAATGTCCATAGTCTTGCACACTTAGGAGAACCCAGTCAATAGCACATGTCTATGTAAATACAACGAAATAACATATCATCAAATCCACCATATCTCATAATCATAATCAAAACAACCAATAGTATAATGACCCGGATCACTTGCACGCAAGTGTCCTCAAAGAATAAGTTCGCTCAGTGCACGCAAGAGCGGGATGTTACATTTTATCAATTAGAATGTCATAATAAGGTGACAAGAGGACTTATCATTAAACGGTGAAATCTATGATGAAATGGTAAAGTCGACGGGCAAACCCCTCCTCCGGTTAAAAAAATAAATAAACACTCAGATTGTGTCAATATTAAACAGAGGTTGAAGACCAGTTTCCACAATAAAAATGTGTCAAGGGAGAAAACCCTGAAGCAAATTTAAAACTAGCAAGATTTCATAATTTTATCTTCTCTTTTGGTGGAAACGAAACAGAGAACTAAACAGTAGAGTATACAGAGCATTTCATTCTCATAATGAAAGAAAAGTTACATAATGAACTCACAAGGAAAGAGGCATGCACATCCATATCCAAATAGATATTCTTCTAAATTACTATTGTAAAATTCGACATGCATTTGATGGGTATAGGCTACAGTCACATAACTTCACAGAGCTTATTTTTCCTTTGAGAAATATAGGTTACAGTGCTAGAAGAGCCACGACTAAGGGTCAGGCAAAGAAATCTCTCTAGAGCTCATTTATGAAACCAACAAAATGAAAATACCAAACTTTGAGGGTGGTAACCTCAGCAAAAATCATGCATCCCATGCATTCAATGCATGGGACCTCACGTCACCTCAACAATTAACTATTTTTATAGCTCATATTTCTACTAATCTACCACAACGAATAGCAATACAATTATCATGACACATATGCAACAATTCATGTGTTTTATATCCATGTCAACATAGTCATAATGCCATTTGTAATGATAGTTGAGACTTACCAACTCAACATTACCTCACCTTCGTTGTTGACCCGATGATGCGATGATATACATAGGTTGTAGTAAATGCCAAAGGCAAGAATCAAATGACATAAATATGTCATATAAAACCAATATGAAAGTAGGTAATATACCATATGTATTATGTTGGAAAGAATTTCCAAGCTTTAACTTGATCGTGCCTCTTTTAAAAAAAATAACAAAGACATAACATATATGAGAGCCCGAAAATATGTAAGGTCGTGGTATGATGTTTAAGTATCACTCCATATTTGACCATTGTAATATATTCAACCAAAAAAAAATTAAGTGAAAACCACCATATCACTTGCAATTGAACTTGGATATGCTATGAGAACCTCAATATGATACCAACCTTTTAAAGATGTGAATAAAACAACAATTATCTGCATGTATATAATGTTTCATAGGATGTCAATATACATGTCACAAATAACCAAGGCAGACAATTATTGTTGATTAAGGTTGGTTGTCATTGATGTCAACCCTTGAAGAAAGCCCCGTAGCACAAAGGTTTGGGTAATGGACCCAATATTGTTTGATGTAAATATGACTCATTATTGTTTTTTCATGGTTGATAAGAAGTAAATATGGATGAACTCCAAAGTGGTCCCCTTATGGTGAA